>VNJV01011592.1:0-23525 GCA_008042635.1 Drosophila nikananu
CTCAGGAATGTTTATTCATTGCTAACCTTGAACCAATCCATCCATACATCAGTTGTGCGATTCTTTGTTCGCTGGCCCTTAACGCATCTGCAGTGATTTAATGACTGCCATCGACCCGGGTGATGGGCACCGCCTACCTCTTCCTGGTTACGCCCTTATTGATGATGCGCACATGTCTATGGGCTGATGAGTCGCAAGTGGCCCCAAAGGGATAATAACCCTAACCATAACCTAACTCACGCACACGCGGAATGGCAGACACGCTGTGATTTAAGCACCCGGTCGGCTGCCGGGACCACGCGGCGTATGAGTAATGGGCTGCGATTGACCGCAACGTTGACTTGTTGACGCCGCGTGAGCCAAGTGAGCCATAAAACGTCGCAGTTTTTCACAGATTTGATTTTTGATTTGCGCTCTCTATGTCTCTCTTTCTCCTTTTGTGCTTTGGAAAAGCCCATAAGCCGACTGCATAAAGTGTGGAAATGGGAAAAGTCGGGGTAGAGAACGAAATGAATTTGAAACTGATCCGGCTTTCAGGACATGGAAGTCCAGTACTGCTAGTTATACACAAACAAAAAATATTTGTATTTGAGATAATAATAATTTTTTAGAAATATGATATTAGAAAAAGGAAATTTGTAAGGCAGTCAAGGCTTCAAAATGGTTTCCACCTTATTGTATCTCCATTTTGAATATTTTTTTCAAAATGTTAAGGACCTTTAATACTTTAAATAGTAGTATTAAAGAAAAACTTTTCATTTGAAATGTATTAACTTGTTTTTGAGTAATTAAAATTTCTTAAAACGCATTTTCTGATCTTCAAATTTGTAAAAATATTATTTTTCAAATATGTGACATCCAAGTGATCTTCTTTAAATATATCTAATAAATATAATTAACTAATTATTGTAGTATCTTTGCAATTTTCTCGCCCTGCAGGTAACATCTAATCCCCAGCGTAATTGACATTTGATTGGACGTGCCTGGCCATGGGGAAGGCCAACTTGCCACCTGCCCGCTGCGTGCTCATGCATTAAATAGACAGCGGAACCCGGGCGGAGGTTCACTCCCAAAAAGACCACCCAGCACACACACACACACACCCACCCACCCACCCACCCACTAACACCCCACACACATGACCGCGTCACGAGCGGCTAAACGAACGTGACACATGGCGATGTACTTTTATGCCAGCAAGATATCAGCCATCGCCTGCGGAACGCGCTGCAAGCAGACCGTGCTGCAAAAGTCGCGCGGACAACGCGATCGGGACAAATGCCGCCATGGAGGACACCACCACCACCACCATAATCAGCACCACCAGCCCAGCCAGCACCACCGGCGACATCATCGGCGGCGGTGTCATCTCAGCAGCGGCAGTAGCTCGGACAGCGAGTCGGCGGATGACTGCTGCTTGGAAATGGGTGAAACGGGAGCAGCATCCGCGGGAGCAACAGCTGGGGCAGTGGTTTCCGGTGGCATATTCTCACTGGATCCGGGAAATCTCACAGCGGAGACAGCTCTGCTGGGCGGAATCCGCTATCGGCGGCGACATAGCGCCGAGCAGCTGAGTGCTTACGACTTGGAAATGGGGTTTCAGCAAATCGAGGTGAGGGGAAACTATAATTTATATTAAAACTTAAAATAAGTATCTAGAAAGGTAGAGAAGAAAAATATTCCATAAAGAAACGTTCTTTAATTAACACGACAAATCTAAAATCAATAATTCATGACAGCTCCAAGATAAACTTAAGATATACTTTGACAATCCACTAGCATTAATTATAAACATATAGAATCATATTTTCTTACTTGTAATTAAAATAATATTATTTTTAAATATATTTCAAATTATTATGTTCAAAAATTATTATTTATACTCCCTGCAAACTGTGAAATCTAATTCTGTAGTTCGAATAACTCTTTATATTTGATTAATTTTGGATTTGTTTGTCGGGTTCCACAGCTTGGCACCACAAAATCGAATGGAGCGAACAACGACGATGTCGTCCAGTACGATGTGCCCAAAAATCCGCATAAACGCAGCCAATGTGATATTAATTTTGAGGTAAGCACTTTGGTAATTAAGTGCAGCTGTTCTCCCCCATGATGCCTATTTAATAATCATTTTCTATTGGCTCGGTTATTGGACAATATTTTT
The DNA here is from genome assembly GCA_008042635.1 of Drosophila nikananu. NCBI lineage: Eukaryota > Metazoa > Arthropoda > Insecta > Diptera > Drosophilidae > Drosophila > Drosophila nikananu. The sequence goes on from VNJV01011592.1 coordinate 2,165, forward strand.
GTAAATTGGTTTCATTTTAGTTGCCATTTGGGTGTTTGCCTTGCAAGCGCCACAAATTGTATACAAATTAAACCACTATTTGACTTGGTTTGGTTTGCTTTATCTGTTTTTACAGAGTTCGGTTTTGGGATCCGGTGGCATTATGTACATAAATGGTAGAGCAGTTTCTGGGCCATTGGATTCCCTTGTCGAAGCGCTTTTACCCAAGAATGTCATCGACTTAGATAAGGTGAGTTTACAATTTAACTAACATTTTAATACATAAAGTTCAGGTTGTGTCAAAAGAATATATATAAAGAATATTCACAATATTTACAATATTGCTCAATAAAACTTTGGTGCAAATCTAAATAAATAATACATGGACATATTTGTGCAATTGAAATTAGTTTCCCATTCCATTTTTTCCATTTGGCCAAGTTAATAAAATGAATGTTAAATTCATTTTTGATTGCCAGTTTTCAATTTGTAAATAAATCAATATCAATACAGCTATTTGAGAACTGAAAAATGTAGTATAGAGTCATAAATATTTAGCACTTTCAAGCATTTAAATTGTGTTTGTTAGTTGCTGTTGAATTAAATAAATATTCATTAGACCAAAAATCAATCAGTCAAAAAGAGAGAAACATTTTAGGGATTCAACATCGTTTTGTGGCTCTATTTCCGCTTTAAGCCACCCTTTAAACACATTTATATGCGAATCCCCTTTTGCATATGCCAAATGGAATACAAATCAGTTCTTACTTAGTGGCAGGACACTTAAAGACTTGAACACTTGCCAAGTTGAGGTTGCTGGCACGAGCCAAAAACCACAAACCAAAAGGCAGCCATAGTCCGTCCTTTGGCCTGGCCCAGACCCGAAGAGGACCCCAAGCCCAAGGGACAAAACAAAATAAGTGGGGACCAAAATGCCAGGAAACAAGGACAATTCGGTGTGTGAGGGGCGACGACCATTCGGAGGCCACAGGCAGCAAGTGCAAAAATAATTAATTCGTTGCAAACAAATCCAGAGATTAGCGCTAATTTGATAGAGCTGATGTGCGATGCCCTCGGCCAAAGGAAAAGCTGGGAAAGCCCAACACAAACAACAACAGAAACTAAGCTAATTGCCGGCATCTTCTGGCTTTGGGAGATTTTGCACTGAGGGAAATGCGTTTAATATAAGTAAACGAAACGAAGCCATCAACCATTTTAAAATTGAGGCAGGGTGATTTCTTACAGTCTTAGGAATTAATAATAATAATATTAAATATTTTTTCATCGAATTATGAATATTAACACACCAACGCTAATTGAAAAATTGTATATTCAATTTACAGACTCTTTGGAACACCCTAGCTAGATTAATTTTTTATAGAGCTATTTTCTCAGTGCTATGTCTGCCACTTGCCAGCCATGACAACAGCATTTTATTATGCTGGTGAAACAGCATCTGAGTTCGCCACTAATCCAGTCTTATATTCGCTTATTTCACGATTGCAGGAATTTGTATTCTCGTTTCTATTATCGTCACGCTTATTCCTGCGGCCCCACGAACTGCTGGGCAAACTATTGCATTCGGTACCTGATGGCGGTTGCTTGGAATCCTTAGTCGCCCTGCTGGCCGAGTGGACGATGAAGTTCCCCTACGACTATCGGGATGAGCGGATGATGAGCCATGTCAAACATATCGTTGCCAGGTGAGGAGAGAAAATACGAAGGAATTTTCCAGGCAAATTGCCTATACACCCCCGGTGCTGTTCCCCATCGGCTTAACGCAAATTGCACCCAATCAACTCTTGAACTCTTCCACTCTCGTCGCCAGATGTTCCAATTCGCATTTGGAAGCCGTTGTCTCCCAAACACTGAGTGCCTTACTAAAACGTTTGACTGATTTAGAGAGACATGAGGCGGACCTACGAGCCTGCCAGACCAACGACAAGGTGAGTGGCAAGCCAAAGCACCAGGATCAGTGTTGTCAATTTGGGGGTTTTTTAAGGGGTATTCGAAGAGGTCTTGAAAGTGGTACAAGAAATATAATATTATTTTGGGGGGTATACAGTAAAATATAATATATATTCTAAAAGTGAAGATTCAGTTTTGACTTAAATGATAATCATGGGGTTTTGTCCTTAATACAACTATCATATAAATAATATCTTAACATAAATATTTCATCTGGAAATAAAGCTTATAAATTGACATTCTAGATTTTTGGAAATGACTAGATAATATTTTATATTGGAGATCAATCAATGAAACTGAAATATTTTTGCACAGTATCTCAGCATGAAAAGCATTCAAATTTCTGAATTAAAAGGTATTTTATTTTAATCTTTAAAAACCTATTAAGATTAATTCTTAACAAGATCGAAGTTTGAACAAAATTTGTGGCTTTACCTCTTCAAGGTGGTCAAAATGGTAATAGAAAATACCCAAGTTAGCAGCACTGACTAAGCTGGATGAAAACTGCCTAATGTCCGGCTCCCTCTTTTGTCTTGTTTTCCTCGATTTTCCCATTTACCATTTTGCACTGCCTTTTTGGGGATTTGCCGTGTAGTCTGTAGTAGAAACTCCACTCAACTGTCCGACGGCCACGCAATACGCACAAATCGTTTGTCGGCTGGAAAAGAAACTGGCCAAGCACATCGGCGGCGAGGAGTTCCTTCAGTGCAGCAGCATGATTCTGCTCGATAAACAGGTAAGCACTGAGAAAAAATATGGCACAAGCCAAACATAATCATTCCCTAGGATTCAAAAAAATTACATGACATTTCAAGAGCCTTTAAAATCCTTTAAAGTTGGGTAAATAACAGCAATTTAGTATAAATGTTGTACACATAAAGCAATTATTTATTTAGAGAGTCGGAAAAGCATCTCATAAATTAAAAATAGTAGGCACATTTAATTAATTTAGATCCCCCACCAGATCTTGCTGCTCAAATGAACACCCCAGGAGGAAAATCTCACTCGAAACCAACTAAATGAAATTATATTCTTCAAGTTAAATGCTCGCTAAATTGCAAATGTTTCCCTCTGCATAAGTCAACATTCGCCATAAGAACAATCTGCAGTTTTGCATAAATTACACGGAGAGCACTCTCTGGCCCAAACAATCGCAAACACTCGCACACACACACACACACAGTTTTCCAGGCGCCTACAAGGACATGCAATTAAAATGACGACAAGCAGCTTCATTAACAATGCCCCCTTCTTCTACCCAGCGAAGCGTCTCATTTTCAACAACAACTCTCTGCCATTTCCTCCTCTCTTTTTTTTCTATTTGTTTGAATGCAGAAAAAATGGGACCAACCATCCACTTCGGGCGGACCACCGGGCGCCCAGGATCCAAAGAAGACATGCAACCTGGAAACGTATCTGGATTGGTCGGCACGTCTCCGTCTGTTTGTCTGCAATGAGATACTGCAGGTGAGTGGACGAGCTCATAACCATTTTGGGGGTCAGCAGGCATTCTGCACTCCGGTGCACTCAGCTTCCATGCGAAGTGAGTCCAGCGTCCAAGTTAAACTGAGCGCACGAGTCCTTAGACCCAGTGGATTGAATTAAAATTCCCATGCATGTTGAATATGCAGGGAGAGCACGTCCAGCAATGTCCTGGCTGTCGGCACAGCAGCGGGTAAAAAAATAGAGCATTCGATAGAAACTTTCCGGAACCGGAAATCATGAAAAATATGTATGTCTTTGGATCCTAAACAAACTTATTTCCTAAGAAATTTTCTTTGTCTTGCTGACTCTTCTTCCTCCGAAATTCAGTTGTTACTATCAGAATTTCTGTCATATTTAATCCTCTTATTGCTTATATAATAAGTTTCTATTAATCCGACCACAACTGTATGTTCGGCACTGGCAGGCACGCTCTCAAGATGGCATATAATTTATGCCGTTCGTAACTGTCTCATTGACAGTTTGCCAGTTGGCCGTGTAAGCGACTCGTTAAAACTTTGGCCAAGTCACGTGGGTCCTGCCCAGGTCCGAGTGCCCGTCCATCCTCCTCCTCCTCCTTTTCCCACCACGTCTAACTAACTTCCGTAATCAAATAAATCTTTCATTTTCCCACTGCCTGTAACATCATTGTCTTCTTCTCCCGCTTGCCCATATATCCAGAGCGGTGGCATCGAGGGACGCAGCCGGACGGTGGAACTCTGGAGCGGCGTGGCCCAGTATTGCCTGCTTGTGGGGAATTACAATAGTGCCACGGCCATTTTGGAGTCCCTGGAATCGCCAGCGATAGCCAGGCTAAAAGTTACGGTAAGTTCACTAACAACTAGCCAAAAAACTATCCGAAATAATGGCAATTAAATTTGCATAAAGCTGTAATTAATTACGACCCCAAACGCACGGATGATATATGCCATTATAAATCAGGCGAAAGAATATCTAATTTATTTTGGTTTAATTTATCTCAACAAAAGCAAACTAATTCATTGACAAATTTATTACTGCGGAAAATAATTTGTTGGTTGTAATTAAACAGCCGCCGGGGTTTTGTGTTTAAAGTAAATTAATCTATTGATTTGGGTTTGGCTAAAATTGGGAAAAATTACTGAACCGAAGCTTAATTAAATATTATCTTTAAATACTAATATTTTAATCATTTTTAAAAGAAATGTTGAGCTTTGATTCCTGTTTATTTAAGTCTAACTTATTTTTACACTTAAATCCTTGTTTTCCTTATTATTCTACAAAGAGAAAGTACAACTTAATTACACGCAGTTTCAACTTAAGACTCTGAAAATAATGACAGACATTGGAACGTGCCACTCCATAAATTTTGTTAAATAAATACTGGAAATTAAAGAGACAACAATTTTATAGGCGAATTACGTGGCGAGGCAGCGAAATGGCTTTTTGTTCATAATTCCCCTCCGGCAAATTGCGTTGCGAAACTTTAATTGGAGTTTAACAATACAAGGGAGGTCTCCAGCTAGGAAAAGACACTAAAGCGAATAGATTACCATTTGGCAGACAGACTGACATCAATTCCAATGACATTTTCATGTACATATACCAAAGCAAACAACTCAAAGAGCAAATTTTCATAAACTCGGAAAGATCTGAAACCTAAGCTTGGCTATAGTTATCGTAAGCAAAAGTACCGTATAATCATTTGCTCAAAGAATACAAGGAAATGGGCAAGGATAATAAAATTGCTCCTTTTGCTAGCAAGGAGAGTGTCTGGATGTGTGTGTGTGGGAATGCAAGCGTATATGTGCACTGTAATTGCACGCTGTAAAAAGTTAGAAGGCAGCGCCTTGAGGCCATTTTCATTCATGCTTAGACGGGAAAAATTTTTTAACTCTAAAGGAGAGGACAAGATACTCTATTTAAAATTAAAAAAAAACAAAGAACTAAGAGCTTTTTTAAATGATTACAAGACTAGAAATTTAGCTGGACTCGTATAAATAATATTTACAACGAATTAAAGCTTTCCATTAATAAACCTGAAATCGTTTCATACTTTGAGAAAATTGTAAAGTTCTTGTATTTTATTTTGTAATATCTTCTCAAGATAAAACCATGTTTAATTGATGTATTTTAAAACACCCCAAAAAGAGCACACACCCACCCATCATCTTGTCCAAAAGAGCTTTTTGCTCAAGGAAACTATGTCTGCCTCCCTTGTTCCCTGCTGCGTTTATCCTTTTTCCTTGCTCTTCATTTGTGTGTGAACTCGGGGAAAATCTTTTTTGCCACAAGGCCGGACCCAAAGCCTAGGATATTTGTTCGTGTCAGCAGATATTTATGCAGCCTAATGCGTTTCGGCGTAAAGAAGCTTAAAAGATTTAGGGTCATGTTCGAATTTGCTCTGCCAGTTTCCGGTTAAATATTGAATCCAGTAATGGCAAATGGTGTTTGTTCGAAAGATAATTGAATAGATATATATATATATATTAGTATATTTATATTAAATCCAGTCCAGAGTGCATCCTTAGATTTTTACCATTATAAAGTATGTTTTGAATAATCATTTCGTGCTGTAATTTTGGTGCCACGTTGTCATAACAACGAAAGTTTTCCCACAGACTCTTTGCTTACACAAAGGCTACCAACTCGCAGCGAAAAATAGGGGGGAAAACTACCATATTGTGGGGGAGATGACCACGCCCAAGCAACCACATTTTCGCTGCAGTTGGCCCAATTCCATCAAGTTTATATATTTACTCAGTTATTTGGCACATCGCCCGCACCTTTGGCCCTTTCGGCCCCCTCAATAGACCGCAGCGTGTTGCCGTGCATTCAGCAGCAAATGAAGCTAGTTTTCATTAAAAAACTTTTTAATTAGTTAATGGATTCCGCATTTCCGCCCTTCTCCTTATATATATTTTTTTTGGGCTTCCCTTTGCCGCCGCCTCCGTTTAACACTAGACTTGGCATACTATTTTTCCATTCATAATAAAAAAATCAAGTTAAAAGTTACTTAATGCTACCCTGCCAGGCTTTAAATGCCTGCGGCTTATATTTTATTCATCATAGAGTGAAAGTTTTTCCATTATCCCGGGGAGTTTTGATTTTACATTTTGCAAACAAAAATTAAGCTGCATTAATTTCGAATAAATGTAAGCCGTAGAAAAAAAAACATGGTTCAATTGGGATTAAAGTTTATAAAAAATACCTGAAAATCGTATAAAACCATGATTCCTGATGATGGCAAATGACAGGAGAATTGAGGGTTTTTAAAGGCTAATTTTTCTGGCAGCCTCCTCAGCAATTAAATATGTAATTCAACTTTACTGCGCTGCTTTTTAATTCTTACTCCAGCTGCACTTCAGTCGCTATAAATTCTGCATTGCTTTGTACATTTCGGTGGACAATGGGCGCTGAAAAGTATGCAGCGAGAAATGAAAAACGAAAAAAAGGAAACTCCTTTTTTTTGTCGAATAAAAAATGAAAAGGAATTGCATAAATTTACAGAACTATGCAAAGTTGTGGCGGCAAGAGTGGGCGTGTCACAATGCATTGTGTATCGGTGAGCAGAGATATATATACGAAAAAAATATATATTCATTTCTATAGTTACTGCTGAAATGTTTATGAGTGCGCATGGGTATGCTGGCAATAAATGTGACTGAGTGTGCGTCGTCCACAAAAAAAAAAACTCCGAAACTCAAACAGCTTTAAATTATCCGCCAGAAAAATAGGTGTACAAAACGTTATTATGCATTTGCTTCGCTAACGAGCCACCACCTTCAACTTCTGGGGTCCTTTTTCTGCAACAAAAGGATGCTTTTCAATGTAAACCCTGAAATAATAAATTGCCAAGATCCCTTAAGATGCTTGCCGTCCCCTTTTCTCAGTGCGATTTCACACTCAGTTTAATGCTTGTAAAATCCCCCAAAAAGCATTTCCCTAATGCCCCTTTAGAAATCCTAATTAATATGTTATCACACGAAGGCCAAATGTCGCCCATAAAATTCGATCTAAAGCTTTTCGGTGCAAATGACAAGCATAAAACTCACACAGACGGACAGAACAAACAAAACCATAAACTTTTACAACCCAAAAAGGGAGCAGAGAAAAAAAAACAAAGAGAAACAAAAAACGCCAACAGAGAACCAAGCGCACATGATAGAAATAAAATCATGGTAAGGGGAGAGGCAGCCACCGTATCAAGATTACCACTACGAATGATGCTCATTTATGGATTTCGATTTGATTACAGTGGAGCAAATTGCAAGTGACGTGTCAACAATTGGACTGCATGCAGCGCCATGCCGAGGGCCATGGACATTTATGGCAGAAGCAGGCCATCGTCCTAAATGAGCAGCAGCAGCAGCATCAGCAGCAGGACGGGCTCCATCTCAAGACTGATAAGCGGGCGGCCAAGGAGAAGTCCCAAGAAGGAGGTGGAGGAGCAGCTGCCACATCATCAATGGCCATTGCAGTCCCTGCCGACTCGGATGAGAAGCCATCGACAAGTGGGCAAGTGGCGGTGGTGGCTGGCACAACGGGCACTTCCGGTATGAATGTTCATATTTCCGGCACGGAAAAAAAATTATCAGACCCTCCATTTGTTTGTTCTTTTTAATTTATTAAAGTTTTCATAATTTTAACTTTAAATTCAAGATCATAATTAAGTAAAATTCAGTGTTGTTCTAATTATTTATTTATTTATCATTCATAAAATGTTTCCCCCATTTAGAATATTAATTATTGATTTGAATACCTACATTTTCCTATCTGCCACAGCTTTAACAATGGAAACAGCTTCAATGCCTGCGGCTGGCAGCAACAATGTGGATGCCGCAGAAGCAACAGCAACATCACTACCAACAGCAACCACACCATTAGCTGCGACGGGAAAGCCAAATGATTGGGTTGTTATTCCAGTGTTTGCGGATATTGTTAAACTGGCATTGGGCGAACGTGAGAACTGTTTGCAGCGGTAAGTTCAATTTGGCCCGACTGATTGATGTGGCATCATCACAATGCCGACGAACCAAAATCCAGCGCAAAATAAATCCGCTTGGCCAAGGGGTCGTATGATTAATATATTGCTCATTCGTTCATCCGACAAACAATTTGGTTTTGCACTCCAAGCATTCGTTTCATTTATCTCACGAACGCGTATTTGTACTTTCATTTATATTTATTTGCGCTTTAAATTTAATTAACCGCAGAGTGGCAAAATAAATGATTATGAGCCGAGCGGCAAAACGGGAAATCATTTTACCGGGAAATTCTTTGAACAAAAAAAATAACATAAATGGCTTTTCCTCGCTTTTCCATTTATTTTTTGTTGTATACAACCAATTGAAACAGAAAGCGTTTATGAGGAAAATCGGAGGAAATAAATATATTTTCCGTTTCTAGAGTGTTTATTTTAAATTGACTTTTATTTATTTTAATGAGATATCACAGTTAAAGCTCTTAACTTAAGTGTTGTATTGAATAATATTATCAAGGGTTCAATATTTTGTTTATTACACAGTACTTGATAAAAGGATAATTGATTTTGTTTGTTTTCGATATCAGAACATCAAATTTTAAAAATTTAATATGTTATGTTATGTTATGTTTTAATATGTTATTTTATTCTCACGCATTTTGGTTCTTTTTTATAGCTAAACATTAGACCTAGACTCTCATTTAATTATTTAATTAGGAAAAATAACGATGATTAATGCTATTAAAATTATTCTAACCACTTTATTGATTTGTTAGGTTTTTCAAAATATATGCTCAGCTCAAATACCTATAAAATAATCCTTTCAAAATGAGATCTATACAATTTTAACCGCTGCAATTCTAATATTTTATTTATTCATGTTAAATTTAATTTCTCTTCCGTGGCATTTTTCTGTTAATTATTCACTCGGATTATTCCCCCTGCAGCTAATTTTCCATTAAATACATTATTTAGAACCGTAGAGCATAGAAAGCCTAATTCAGGGTCCCTAAACGACCTCGTTACAATCCTTTGTTGTTCCTGTTGGCCCAAAGCCCCACCATATGCATAGTTCCCTTTGGGCCAAGCGATATCGTGCTGAAACAAACAATAAAGTATGCACCACCGACCACTGGTGGTCTCAATTGACCTCATTAGACACAAACGCACCAATATGCGTTTATATTCATACTGCACGCCCAGACGGGGTAATTTATTCTCGAATATAATCAGAACGCAGAAATGCCAGAAGGAGAAAAAATGAAATAAACCCACCATTCGTTTAGCAGTTTTCAATGTCGCATCGAGTTTTGCAATGAAATGAAGCGTATAAGCGTAAATCGACTTTTCAATGCGCTAATTAAAAGAGCCGCTGCAGGATTAAATTCACTGCAGCTTGTACACTGAAGAAAATTGGAGGAAAATTAATTGATAACAGTTTGGATATAACTTTTTATAATTATTTTCTAGCCTAGTAATAGGTTGTTAAAGAAAAAATATGTTAAAAAATGCATAGAAAAAAAAACAAAGAAAAAAGAATGACCTTTACCTTTGCTAAACTGTTCATTTTCAATACCAAAATCGTCGTTTTTTTAAATATGGTTTCTTTACAACATAGAAAATTCTGTGGTTAGTTGTAAATTATAATTTAAGTCTTATTTTAGTATATAAAAATCCGATATTAAAATCTTCAACCAACCTTCTGAATAAACTAAAGCTACTTTAATATATAAAGCAATATTATAGTCTCACATTTCATTTAATATTTTTATTTCCATGTATGAAACCTTTTCTTTAAGCTTCTTTGACTGCTGATTTTTTTATTTTTTGACTGAAACCTTTGCCATTTTTGCATTGCAAATTTCAACCATGGATTTTTATCGGCCAGCAAAGCATACTTTTCTCGCCATTTACCATGCCGTTTGCCAGTCGAACTTATTTCCCCCCGTTTTCCCTCTATTTTCCCCCTGTTGCAGCTTAGCAAATGGCCACATCAATATGGCGGCCTTCGATCGCATGGCGGCCATTGTTGGGGCATTCACCAAGCACATGCAGGCGATGAAGGCGGCCCAGGCGCCATCTAGCGGCGAGTACGAGCACTTCTGCTGGCACATGCAGCAAACGACGAAACTTGGCGAGGCGGGTAAGTAATATGCGCCAAAGTCCAAAACTTTACCCCTTTTACCGCGCCAGTTTCCGGTTGATTGTGGGAGGAGTGTATCTGAGTAAGTGTGTGTGTGTGTGGGTGGGTGTATTTGTTTTTCAACACCCTCCCACTTCACGAATTTTATCGCATTTTTGCACATTTTTCACTGGCATTGCAGGGTTTTCTAGGGTTTTGGCTACCCTGAAATGAAGGAAAAGTTACCCTTGATGTACATATATAAAGATCGAAGAGAGTTGCTTTATAAAGTAGAAATTGAAGAAATAGAGGAGAAATTTGTATATATTTAACTGAACCTATGTGGATTTATAGGGACTATGTTACTAAATATAGTTTGAAAACTATAAACAAATAAATAAAATATGTTTAGGGCCGAAAATCAAAATAAATTATTTTCCAATGAGCTTGAGTTATATAAATTAATAGTCAAGAAGAAATAAATATATAAGTTTAACTATATAAAGTAAGTTTAATACTTTAAAGCCTGGTTTAAATATTAAGCCAAATTCTAAATCTTATCTTAAATTACTCCTACATTTTTCCAATTCTTCATTTTGACCTCAATAATAAGAAAGTATTCATTAGCTATCTTGGCTCTTAGAGAGTATTATTTTCCACTGTATACCATAGTTCCGCTTTCTCAAAGTTTATTCACGGTTTCTTCCATCCTTTTGTTTTTCTTCGCTTTGTGTAAACTTGAACTGCAGCGCGGCTGCGATTTTAAGTGGACCGAGTAGAGATTTTCACGGAAGTACTATATATATATATTTCCCTATATATATTCAAGTTCTCTTCGGTGGCGAGTTAGTTAAATTGTTTTAATGCCTGTGGGAAAAATTAAATGCATTCTCGGGTGCACTAGCACAGAACACTGCGTGAGAGTTATTTTAGCAAAACGACAATAAAAACGCAAACAAGGAAAATATAAAAATGAAACCCAGCCCAAACCACATTTCCTAAAATGGTGTGTTTGCATTTGGTTGGTATTTACTTCCAACACATGTTGGAATTATCCAAAGTCTAATTGAAATTTTTGGTGATGTTTGTTTAGGTCTTAATATTATTTCACATGCTATAACTTGCATTGCTATCATGTTTTTTATTTGAACCCCTGATTAAATTAAAAAACCACTATAAAACCATAAACAGACACTTTATGTTCACAAATTGTTCATGAACTTGAATAAAACCTGGTGATTATATCCTCTTTCTTTATTATCCTATAGTAACTATAGTAACCCCATTTTCTCTGCATTTATAACAAGCCTTTTCCGGGCTGTTGGTTTTCAGCCGCCTTTGTTTTTATTACTAATGATGACAAACTAAGTATGGGAAAGGCAGCTTTGCACTGGGATTTAGTGGAAAACATTGTTCATTATTTATGCTGAATTAAGTGGTATTTGCCACCTGAAAAATAGATTAAATAATGAAAAACAGCTGAAAAAGTTGTTTACCTATAATAAAAATAATTTTATATTGGCCTCAAACTTTTTACAACTTTTGAATAAGTCGACTATTTTGCATATTTGATTGTATGCCTTTAAATTACAAGCTAAAAAGTTATAATAAATTACAACAACATAAAATGGAGATACCCAACACAGATAAACTAAAGATGTCAAAAATAAATGCACACATTTAGTAATATAAAAATTTAGAATTAAAAATAAAAAATCATTTGTTTCCCTTCATTTTTGATTAAATTCCCAACGAGTAATGGTAGGAAACGGCAACAAAAACCTCAATTAATCCGCCCATCCATCGCCTTGAAGATGGGAAAAGGCTTTGGCTAGCTCAGTAAATATAAACTGAGAAACTTCCCATATCCCCAAGCCTCAGACAGCACAACAAAGATACAAAACAGCTTCTGCCAAAAAAGGATACAAAACAACGTGGCAAGCTGCACTTGCAGCGCCAACAAGGTGCACCACGTGTTGTCAGAGAGTGTAAAAAGTTTTTCTCGAGCGTTCTACGGGTTTTCCTTCGTTTTTTTTTTTAGTAAATCCTTCTTGGAGCTGTCAGCAATGCCCGGCAAGTTGATATATTTTTCACGGAATGTGCACATGGCAAAAAAAAGATACTGAAAAAAGAAACTATCCTGGCGGAAGGGGGGCTGAGCATGTTGCATGAAAGCGAGCAAAGACATCAAACAGCAACAAGAAACTGCAGAAATGAAAAGCGACAAATGGTGTTGCCTGGTTAGCTGTTTTATTTCTCAGTGTAAAAATATGATTAATAGGATTTTTAATTTTAATTTTTAATTTTTTTAATTTTTAATTTAAGGAATGTGTGAATTTTTTATAGGGTTTTTTAAGCTTTTAAGTTATTCTACAATCTACATTGTGTCTCTATAATAAGCATGGTACGGAATATTTCTTATAATATACTTGCAAATTTCTATAAAAATATAAATAAATGAAACTTGAAACAGTTTTCTTTATTTTTGAAAACACTTTATGGTTTATTTAGGCAAAGGAAATACAATATTTAAAAGATGTTTAAACAATTTAAGTATTTATTAATAAACAATCCTTATTTTTTCGCAAAGAAAAAATCATAGATAATTATTTTAAGCTCCCTTTCAATATTTTTTCCGGCATCACAAGTGGCAACACAAACTCAGACCCAAAGCACACACTCGCACATCGTAGGATCCACGAACTCATTATAAAGCGAGGCAACGTAAAGCAACTTTTGAAGGCTTTTGCCACTGGCGAACACAACAACACAAATACCAACAAAAGCGCAGAAGGGAAGTTGTCTTTGGGTGTTGCGGCAAAACGCATCTTGACAGAAGCGGAAGTTGAGCAAAGAAAAAAAAAATATACAAAAAAAACCTTGCCGAATCGAGAATGAAAACTTATGGTGGAGAGGATTTTTATGTGTTTGGAAATTCAACAGCCTGAGCCTCCAGCTGGAAAACTTTATCGGAGAACGCTTCATGTTATGCATAATGGAGCAAGGCTAAATGAGATTTGCGAAAAAAAAAGGCAAAGCAAAGGTTAACACGTAGCGAGGGTAAAGTTTTTGAGGTGAAAAATGTTTCAGAACATTATCACTTAATTATATTTCAGTTTTATTTTCTAAAATCCCTAATAGTAAAGAATTTCCTACACCTTTTCTAGTTAACCAAATTCTCCAGTAATTCTAGGCTTTTACATAATCTCTCGAGTTGAAATATTTTAATTACCAAACCAAAAACCATTTGTGTTTAAACTTGGCTTGCATAAACACCAAAGTCTTGGCAAAAACCCATTAAAATCCATTTGCGTTCGGTCTGTTTACAGCATTAGGCAACTTATACCAAGTTCCAGTTGAAAGTCGGACTTGTTATTGTGGTTATATTTGTTTTTGATGCCGCATCGATGTCAAACTTGTTTTCCAGGCTGTCCTGCTCAAGAAATGCCAAATGGCTTTTGCATTTGGTTTTTTATTTTTTCGTTTGTCTGTCCTGAAGTTGCAGTGGGTTTCCCATTCTTTTTCAGTCGGTTGTTTAGCTAAGTCAGGCGAACATCTTCTAAATCAGTTTCCTCTCCGTAAACTCAAACGAAAAAGAACTGTCCACCAAGTCGAAAAGTTGAGCTAAACTTTAAGCCGACGTCAGCAACGTAAATGCAAACGAAGTTCCCCAGGGAGAAGGACAACAAAAAAATGGGAGACTAAAAGTTATTTCCAAGTTTGATGCACTTTTGAAAACTGTATAAATAAATGTTTGGCTTCTTATTCTTTTTACCCAACCCTCTTTTTTCCTAGTTATTCCCACATACTTGGCCAAGCTGAATGCGTTTTTCGTTTGGAAATTCATACTGACCGAAAATCGCTTTCTTTCTGACATTTAAAACTTCCTGTTAATTAAATGGAAGTTTGCCAAAGGGACACACGGGACTGACCCCCAGCTGTTCAGAGGGGACAATTATTTATCAAGTTTTTTGTACAGACACTGGCACACCCTGTGACATAATCGTGTTTATAAGCTGCCACCGGAAACGGAAGAGCGGAAGTGTAGCCTGCAAAGCGCCAGCTGCTGGCAGCAAAGGGAGAAATCGCTGGTGTCATTGGTGACGTTGCAGGATATAAAAAAATATGAATTAGGGATACTTTCTATACATTTTTTAGTTAGAAAGCAGAAAACTAAAGCAATAATAGGGACAGCTACAACTATAAAAATATATCCTTAGAAGAAGAACCCGCAAGTAAAATAAACTTTATTAGACTCTCCGCCAAATTACATGGCTTTAATCAACTTGCCGAGTCTCCAAGTCTTGTTGGCTTTATAATCGCCCATTGTTTCCGTTCTCTTATCCTGGCCTTTATTATCCTTTGGCCCCGTTGGACCACTTGTATAGTATTTGAGTTGATTTAAGCCTTTCGTGTTTCCATTTCCTCCCAGCCACTAAACAAGTTCTTATTTTCTCGGTTTATTCTTTTTTTCCTGTCCTTAATCTTTAGAGCCGCATTCTTGAAAGTTTGTACCTGACATAAAAAAAAGGCGAGTAGCAACATCCTGACCCTTACAGTCCAGAGAAGTGAACTATATATGCACTGTTCTTATCCCTTCTGTGTTCTACTCGCTTCTGCTGGTAAATATGTTGA
This sequence comes from Drosophila nikananu, assembly GCA_008042635.1. Lineage (NCBI taxonomy): Eukaryota > Metazoa > Arthropoda > Insecta > Diptera > Drosophilidae > Drosophila > Drosophila nikananu. The sequence continues at coordinate 17,314 of VNJV01011592.1, forward strand.
ACACGCCCGGAATTTTTTAATAACAACCACTTAATGTGGAGGTAATTGTCTGCTGGCTAGTTTACTCTGTTCAGACCTCGAAGGAACAAGGATTGCGGATTTAAGTCGCCTGAAATGCCAGTGAAATGCATTGTTCGGTCGACCTGGGAAGTCCGGTTGGGATGTATTAAAACATTATTTATGATAAGCTGAGTTAAAAGATTTTCTAATGGGTTTAAAGAAAATTCTCGAGGTATAAAATATATGTTTTCCATTTATTTTAATTACAATTTATAAGCAATTTCAACAATTAAGACCATGAATATAAGAAAACAAACATTTCTATTCATTTTATTTAGTTCTTCACTCTAGAAACCAAGCCAGGTAGTTTGATATTTAAATTTTAAAAACTAAAATATTCTAAAATGCCAAACAATGGAAATTTAAACAAACAATTTAGCAGAGACGATGTCAAAGAATTCCTTGAAAATCGCATCAAAGGATCACAAAGGCATTTAATTGTTTTTCCCGCAAGCGTTACTCTAGTCCCATTTTTATTTTTATTTCTATTTATTTTGCTTTGCAAATCTAACCACACACCCACATACTCTGTTCGCTCGCTCTCTGGGCCACGGAGACACGAGCATTGTTATGTCAGGAACCACTCCAGATTCTCCTTCTGCTGCCAGTATGTGATATGACTGGTAAAAGGAGAAACCGAAACGAGAAAGAGAAGAGGGATAACACACAAAGGGAGGGAAAGCCCAGGGACAAGCGTTGCACCAAAAAAGCAGCCCCCATCCTCTTGAATGTCTGGCAGATCCTTTGACTGCAGCTCTCTGCCATCCTGCCCCGCAAATTGTCATCCAAGATATGCCTATTTGATGCGGCACGTCTGCCGGGAAAATAGGAAAATGGGACTGAGAAAAGGCATCTCACAAATGTGCCAAAGTACAACGTACAGAAATTGCATTTAGATGTGCGATGAAAATTGCCAAGAATAATATTTGCCAGCCGGAGAATTCGGGTATGAATATAAATATATATTCAATCATGAAATGCATTTCCACTTCCTTTAGTCCCTATAAATAATAATCCCACACAGCGAGTGTCAAAAGTCAAGACCTCAGAATTTCCATTCGTGTTAAATTAATTGTTAATTGCCATCAGCAAAGCCAACTTCATTGGAAAATAGTCTGAATGCCACAGAAGTAGGCCAACAAGTTAGGAGGAATTTCCCACAAGCATTTCACAAGCAGTATCCTTGCCGAGAAATTTAAATTTAACTAATTTATATATATTTGCCATGGTGTCCTAAGATATGCCATTTCAATTGTGCTCATTAGGCTTTAGATATGGTAATTAGGGCTGGGCCAATGATTGGAGGCAAAACCAAATACATGAACTATTCATTAAGGCAAAGGAATGAGCATCCTTGGCCAAAGCATAATTATCTCTGCTTCGATGGCAGGCCAAAGTCATTCACTAAATCCCATCAGCCGGATTGGCAATCATTGTTGGGAGATTCTGTTGCCCCATTGTTTGTCTGAGAAATTAAATTATAAATTGCAAGCCATGTCCAGTTATCTGTACTTAAGTCAAATGGTATTTTCAAAAGGGAATTGGGACCTGGTAGTTAATAGCCATAAGCGAGGAGGAGACTTGACGTGTTATCTTCCTTAAGATAAGTGATTTAAATTTAGTTAAATAAACCATGGAAAGCGTAATATGAATAAGATTATGCAGGGTGTTTAAAACGTCACTAGAGATGTAAAAATCCTTAAAAGGATAACTACAAATACGTAATTCTATTTTTTAAGTAACAAATTCAATGTATTTTTTTAATGAGTAATATTCTCTAGACTAATTTTCAAAATACAAACCGAGTTGTGTAGCATTTCCGTGTTAAATACATTAAATTATGATATATATATAAAATGTGTATATAAATATGAACAATTTAATATTTATGCAATTTAAAATTCCTATAAAAATATACGCTAATACTCTTAAAACTAACACACAACAAAACAATAAAAGCTTTGGCTGAAATCCCAACCATTGAGCAGTAAAAATTGTTCAGATTTATATTGTTTTAGTCACTGTCAGACGGAGACTTGACAGGCCGACATTCCAGATAAATACACATAGATAAGAGGAAAAACTGCAGTTAGTAACTGTCCCCCACCTCGCCTCCTCCACGCTTATTTTCCACCCGGAAAAGTCACATCCTAAGCCGACTGACAGCAGCACGTTATTGGCATTCAGTTGTGGGTAGATTTCATCTTCTTTCGTGCATCACTCGAACAGCAGACATTCTGAGGGGCCTACGGCGTAGAAAAATGACCATTGACTGTCCTCGTTATCTATCACCTGTCCGGTCTGTCCGCCTGTAGGTCCTTCGGTTGGAGTCAAAACAATTTTACAGTAGTTACGGCTGTCGGCTATTGTTTGGTCTCTGAAGCTGGAGGCAAGTAATTGATGCCTCACTGAGCCAGGAAATATTTCTTGGACACGGAGGAGAAAACATTTCTTATGGCTGTAAAGGCCAAGCATTTATTATTCCCATTGAAGTGCATGATGTGGAGACATTCACCTGTTCTCTGTAAAAGCAATTCATCATAATAAAATATCATTCGTAAATGTAAAGTTTAAAATTATTAATAAAGAACAATTTAATAGATGTGTGATATGGAGTTTTGAACAAATCTTTGCCTAAGATTCTGTGGTATTTTCCTGGACTTAACGTGTGAAAATCTTTACCTAATGTGTGTCAGTTTTATTTTTAATTAAAAATCTAGAATGCCAACCAAAAATCAGAATTGCAATCAGCTTGAGGTTAGTTTTCTCACTTGTCCCCAAGATAAGCCCTCATAGTTTTTGAATTTCTTTTTTCCCCCCGAATCCGGCCTGTTAACCGCTCGTTAGACACCATGTTTGTGCCCTGCAAGGAAACAAGTTCCATGCCGAAGAGAAGCGCAACCTAACCCAACCAAAAATCCAGCCAAACCGAAGCGAGTTGCCTCACAAATCTTCAGTTGGCCATGGCAAGGGGAAAATATTTACACGCCAAACACACACACACCCACACACTGGCTCCATTAAAACTAAACAAGGGCGAGGAAAGAAAGGACTCAGGCCTTAGTCCTGGGACACACAAAAAAGAAATGGGAAAAAATGTTGATACCTAGCAGAGGGCGAGAACCATGGTTTCGCCATGTTCCATAACCAACGGCAACATTTCTTCATGCGCGCTGGGTCGCTCCTCCACTTTGAAAATGTTTTGTAATTTTTTTCAGCTCAAGCATACGGAGTATGTGAACACAAATCCTATAAACACACACACAACACTCCAAGGGGTGGAAGGGACTTCTGTGCGGGGACTAAGATAGAGGATGCCGGGCATGCCACATTTTGCGGCAAGTCAAGCGCACATCTGTTGGCCGAAAGCGCTGACCAAACGAGGCTGCTCGCCAAACATTGTAAAATTTTAATGGTACCATGGTGTGAATTGGACACCATTGGGTCCCTCCTACTCCACCGAAACTGGAAGAGCGGAGACTCCTCCACACACATGTGTAGGAAAATGCGCCTTTTTTCTTACAACTTTATTAAATTTCCTTCCATGCAAGTGGACTTCCCAAAAAAAATCTAAAAAATAGGGCAAAAATGAACCCGCCACACTTGCCAGCTCTTGACCAGAAGTTAACCCAGGCCAAAATGAGTTCCAGTTCAAGCTGTTCTAGTTTAAACGGATTTTGAGCCAGGTCCTTGTAAGGTACTTAGGGATGTGCATATCAAATTGGAATGGATAAATGTGCATATAAGTGGGGGTCTAGGATTTATGATTAACCAAATTATAAGGGGAATATCATTTTATAATTTATTTAAATAAATTTTTAAGGTTTTTAGGTTTATGGTAGGACATTTAATTTATCTCTGATGTTACTCACCGAAAACAAAGCTTTTAAAGTACTCACTTCTTATCATAAAAAATGTTGCATAAATTAGAGTTTCCCGAGAATTGTTTTTCACATTTGCAGACATGAAACTTAAATATTACTACATTCTAGCTTCATAAATTTTAACTGAATGCTCAAAGTTCGGTTCGCCACTCCGGAGTGCGTGCTAAAAATAAGTAAGCGGGAAAAACAAGCGACGAACCCACAAGGCCTGGAATCGAACACGTGCCGGACTTGAAAACAAAAAGAAAACATACGGAAGCCTTAAAGTCGACACTAAAAATACTCTTTATAAGTATTTTTCTAAGGATTCTCAGAATATATTTAAGAGAACAAAAAGTTACATAAAATTATAGAAATAACTTAAGATAAACTTACTTGTAAGTCAATTTTCAGCCACGTTTTAAAGCAAACTAATGTAAGTTTCAAGTTATGGTATCCTTAATGTCATATCTCTTATTTCTCACTAACATATTCATAAATTAATAGAAAAAGCTCGCTTTGAATTTAAAATACTTAGCAAGTATTTTCATTATTCTAAGTGAAACTTTCGCAATTTCCAACAAAGACAAGACATTCTTCGAAAGAGTAAAAATCAAACATTTTAGCACGCATCACTGAGATTTTTTCGGACCATTTGAATTGTGTTTGTGGGGGTTTGAGTGAATGTGTTTTGGGTCAAGTCCTTGAGTCCTGTCTACGCTTGAGTGTCATTTTCAATCAAGTGGACAGAGCAACTTAAATAACAGTTTTGTTATTTTTTCTGATTTTGAGTCCGTTTGTTTCTCTGACCAAATAGCAATTCTGTTTTCTACATTTTTTGTTGGCCGAAATATGTTGATTATTTCATGGAACTTAAGTTGTTTGTTTTCCCATTTCAGAACTAATGATGGCTTCATTCGACTGCGAGGAACCTAATAATGCTGAGAAGCTGATGTACGATTTAAACTAGCATAATTACCATAGGACCTAACTTAATAATACCAACTAAGGATGCATTTAATGTTAACTAAAATAAAACTGTAAATACATACTAGTAGATATTGCACTCGGAGACGTTAAATAGCAAAGGATAAGTAGCTAACAAAAAACAATTTAGCTGTATAAATTACTAAACTAAACTAATACGTGTGTACAAGGAATGTAATTGAATAAATATGATAATGTTTGGCATACATTGCTTTAAAATATGGCTTTTAAATTAATAATAAAAGTAAAACAATGAAAAGTAAACACAGCAGTTTCAAGTTCGTTACTCCTTTGAAGGCTAACCAACAGACACTAGCACGTGCCCAACAGGCGTAATCGATAACATCTGTGTAAAGTTGGTCGAACGTGAGAAAAATTGAATACTTTGGACTTGAGTAAACAATGGAAGCCTTGAACTGAAGGTAAGACTAATAAAAAAGTGATACAGGTCAATCAATGCCAGGATCAACCGATTTCAGTCTGGTTTGGTTTTTTCTTCTTAGATTTTAATCCAGAACTTTTCCGCATTTAAAACTAGATTTAAAATATTTCCCCAATTTTTGACAATTTTGAATTTTTTTTATTTTTTCGGCTTAAAAATCGAGAACACCTTAAAGGTTTTTTAATCATAACTTGGCAAAAACTCAACCGATTTCAGTCTGGTTTGGTTTTTTCTTCTCAGATTTTATGGGAGAACTTTTCTGCATTTAAATCTCGATTTAAAATTTTTTATTCAATTTTGACGATGTAACCCCTTAAATTATTTTGTTATTTTTTCGGCTTAAAAATCGAGAACACCTTTAAGGTTTTTTGATCATAACTTGGCTAAAACTTAACCGATTTCAGTCTGGTTTGGGTTTTTCTTCTTATATTTTATGGGATAACTTTTCTGCATTTAAAACTCGATTTAAAATTTTTCTCCAATTTTTTACAATTTTGACGATGAAACCCCTTAAATTGTTTTTTTATTTTTTCGGCTTAAAAATCGAGAACTCCTTAAGGGTTTTTTGATCATAACTTGGCTAAAACTCAACCGATTTCAGNTCTTGTTTGGTTTTTTCTTCTTAGATTTTATGGGAGAACTTTTCTGCATTTAAAACTCGATATCCAATTTTTGTAAAATTTTTAACAATTTTGACGAACCCCTTGATTTATTTTTTAAATAATGGGTCCCTTTTTCGCCTTTAAAATCGGTAAGACTTTAAAGGATTTATAACTTAAACTCAACCTATTTCAGTCTGGATAAAGCTGGCAAATTCTCTCCCCTGCCACATTTTATAATCAAACATTTTCATATTTAAA
>VNJV01011594.1:0-24462 GCA_008042635.1 Drosophila nikananu
AGTGGTCCGATTTGAATAAAATTAAAATCGAAATTCTGGAATAATACAACATGTCTATGTCTCAAATTTTATGAAAATATGTGAAAAATTGGCTTAGTTAGATTTTTTCATCATTATTTTCTGATCGGTCCTATGACAGCTATATGATATAGTTGTCCGATTTTGATCAAATTAAAACCGAAATTCAAGAATAATACAAAATGGCCATATCTCAAATTTTATTCAAATATTGTAAAAATTGGCTAAGTTATAATTTTTTTCATTAAAATTTACCGATCTTTCCTATATAGCTATATGATATAGTCGGCCGATCCGGCTCGTTCCGACATATATAGCAGTGAGAGCATATAGGAGCATATCTGCAAAGTTTCATCCAGATAGCTTTAAAACTGAGGGACTAGTTTGCGTAGAAACGGACAGACGGACAGACGGACAGACGGACAGACGGACATGGCTAGATCGACTCGGCTGTTGATGCTGATCAAGAATATATATACTTTATAGGGTCGGAGATGTCTCCTTCACTGCGTTGCAAACTTCTGACTAAAATTATAATACCCTGCAAGGGTATAAAAACTACTAAAAAATTCGTAATTCTCGACGGTTGACTAGTGAACCGTTCGCTGTAGGCGGCTTTCTGCGAAGAAATTTATAGCTGCACAGGTGTACAATTAAGCTTACTTTATTAGATTTTTGTTTGTTTTTCTATGAGTTGCTTAGATTAGATTCTTTACATTCATATTATATAAATTAGGCATTTCTATAAAGTATACTAAACGCAATGCACTCGTAAATCGAGCCACCGCCGTGGGCTTGCTTTCGACTTAGTGGGAGCTGGGACACGCAAGGGATAGTTAGTCGTTCTGGTTTTGAGGCGCAGCTGGACGAGGCTTGGTACAGTTGCTTTATAATTATATATATATGGTCAAATGATATTGCAAGTATAGTTTGGTGTACAGCGTGACGAGGGGATGACACAAGGGCTTTTTTAGTCGATCTTCACAGCTCCGTAGATTCTCAAAATAAAAACGTAGGCGGCAAAGAAGCCAATCGATCCGGTCAGCAGCCAAAAGGTCAGCACCATGAGACCTGTTGTACTCAAGATTAGAACGTGCATGTTTGGTAACTTAAGGTTGGTTTACTTACCCGTATAGCCCAAATAGAGCAGTGTTGGTATAAACTCTGTGATCTCGAGTTTGGTGAAGAAGTAGAAAATACTGTAAAAGAGGACATAAACGGCAGAGCCTCCGGACACAACGAAGCTGCGCCACCACCAACGATAGTCCTGCAAAAGCGAGTGATTATATTAAAGTTTTGCTAACGCCAAGACTGAGGCAATCTTACCTCGCCACACAGCTGGAAATAGGTCATGACTATGGAGATCTGGGCGCAGCTAACAACTAAGATACAAAACACCAAAAAGAGAAAGCCAAACAGATAGTAAAACTGATTCTGCCAGATGGCTGTAAAAACAAAGAAGAGTTCAATGAAGACGGCCCCAAAAGGCAAGATTCCAGCCATCAGTGTGCTAAAAAAACATATTAAAAATCCAGTAAGTACAGCGTAGAGTTTCTAAAGAGAAGAGGGCAATTCCTACCTCAATACTGCATTCATGTACCAATGCTGTGTGGGCACCTGTCGCGGGATCATGTTGGTGCGCACTGGATGCTGGTATGGTTGCTTGCGGTAACCCAGGTAGAATCCCAGGTAAACTAAGGGCACCGAAATGCCGAACCACAGCAGCAGCAGCGATATCATAGTGGTAAAAGGCACAGCACCACTGGATGACTTGTCCCATATAAAAAAGTTTAAGAAGAATCCAGTGCTGGGAAAAAAGGAAATAACAGGTCAGACAATGGGAATGTACATATATTCCAAGCTTCTAGCTCACCCAAAGACAATGCCTGGATAGAGGGTGGCGGTTAGGAAGGCAGCCCGCTTCCACTCGCGACCCTTCATCGTTTTGTAGAGCCGTGCCGCATAGTAGCCAGCGATGGTGCCCATGAAGACGTACATAAAGATGCCCGAAGTCATGAGGGCTCCCCTCGACGACGGCGACAGCATGCCCAACATTGCAAAAAATATGGTGATCAGAGACATGAAGAAGATCTGAATGCCGCTGCCAATGATCGCCGAGAAGAGTCGCGTGTTCTTTGGTGGACGGAATACGTCGCCGTGCACCAGCTTCCAGCCGGTCTCCTCCAGCGTGTCCTCAATGTTGTCATCCGTATTGTAGCGCGCAATATCACGGCGTAGCGTACGGATCATGATCATGGTGAGGATTCCAGAGAGGAAGAAGACCACCACCAGGGAATTGATGATGCTAAACCAATGGATCTGGACGTCGCGCATGCCCAGGTAGATGTCCCAGCGCGATGCCCAACTCACCTTGGACTCCTTCCACTCCACGGAGTAGGTGAAGTACAACTGAGTCTCGCTGCCGGCATTCACCTGCTGAGGCCTAGCATTGTCGGGAAAGGTGCAGGTGTCGCCCTGAAACTTGAGCTCCTTGTGGCTGACCGAGTCCGTTTCCACCTCGAAGCCGACAACACGGTACTTGCCCTTGGAGTGCATGTGGTAGGACAGGAGGAACTTTAAGTGGTTGTTTATGTAGATGTTGTCCCCCTCCACCTGGCCCAGCCGGTAGCCGTGCTCGTAGGTGACCTCCGAGGGGTTGTTCACGTTGACAATACGAGTGGCCACCGGCAGATTGTCAACCAGCAGGTGGACAAAGTACTCGTGCTGGATGCGCTCCGCGACCAGAGCAGACTCCTCCTTGCTCCAGGTTAGCGGTCTGTCCTTCTGGTTGCACAGTAGACGACAATTGACCTGCTGGTTCATCCGGACCTCGTACGGCGTATTCACGATCCTGTCGCCGCGCAGCACCTCGCCCAGGTTCTCCGACTTGAAAATGAGAGTGCCGTTCTTGGGATAGCAGAACTTGAGCGAGTAGTATTGGTAGGGCAGCTGGGTGCGGCTGCTGGTCATCTTCACTGCTTTCACATCGATCTTTTGGTCCTGGACGAACTCCACCGGCGCCACGCCGGGCACGTAGAAGCCGTCCGCCACCACGCCGAGGGCCACCAGCAGGCCGAGCAGCAGCCATGGCCGACTAGCCACAGCCCCTGACTGCAAAAAGAAAGTGCTTACATTAGTCGAATTTGCACGAATACAATTTTCATCCGTTCTGGTTGCGTGTCCCTTTGCCCACGTCGCAGCTGCAGGAGTCACGAGGCGCTCAGATGGAGGGCTAACGCTGGACCGGGAAGCCGGCCAACTCACCTGCATGGTTGGACGCGTGTGGGTTTGATAGCAAAGTGACCCCTCGACCGTTCGTAAACTGCAATTTCGCCAAAAAAATTGTAAAGTTTCTGCGTCTGCTGGCAAATATATCAAAATATCAATATATCGATATTTTTTCTAAAGATGGCATATTTATATCACGATTTTTCCCCAAATATCGAAATTGCGATATTATTATTTGATATTTTTTCTCAAACCTTTGAACATTTATACGAAAATCCCATCGAAAGTTTATTATTAAAAAACCTTACCGATAGTTTTCATTGAAAAAGCCCTTTTGAAAACTATTGGTATTTGAATTATTTATTAGTGGAAAACTATCGATTTATTTCCGATGGTCTCACAAACAGTTGTTAGCCTACGATGAGTTGTGATGCTATCGTTATCGACAATAATTATTGTTGGCGGGTAAATTTAAATCCAATCTACTTGTTAAGACCTAAATACATTTGCAAAGCAACAACAATTCCACTCAGTAGGAAAATAGACAGTTTACTTTTAGCTGCACTGTTAATAAAAGTTAGTTTTGCTAATCACAACTCGCCTATATAGGCGTTATCAACCGTTCCATTAGTAATTTTAGGACTTCATCTGTGAACGCCAAGAGTTATGTATGTATTCATATTTCTATTACTGTATATAGGATACTTACGAAATATTAAGACTTATCTATTATTATCATTTTTATTTTTATTAATTTATTTAAACTACGAAAAACTATTTGTAATTATGTCCCCTCATAATAAATATCTCTCTCACCCTTTATTTTATATATATATGTATGCATGATAAAACAATGCATGAATGAATGTAATTTTAAATCGTTAAGCTCTAGAAAACAAAAGGATTTAATTAAATCGATTTAAAAATCACATCATCCGTTCATACATTTATATGTTCGTGCAAACAAACAGTTGTTCTGAGGGTGACACTTGTAAAACACACTCGACTTTTCAGTATTTGCAGAACGTTGTTCCTGCTTTAATTTGCACAATAACATCAAATACTCTAGTAACTACGACAGCTTTAGCAGGATCAACAGTACAATAAACATTAATGCTTAAACACAGACAAATAAACATAAACATTTATGTCAATAAAATGAACTGATGCTTGACCCGTCCGGTCAGATAAAATGTCTGCCAAAAGCAACCCTTCGAGCATACTCAAACCTACATACAAAATATCTGGAATTCCATGGGACAAGGCTTTAATATTAAAACAAATCCTTGTTGGTTTTATATAGAAATTAAATTATTGGTTACCCTTAATTATTGACATGCATGGATTGGATCCATTGCAGAAAGACATTGCAGTTTAAGATATAAATGGGAAATTCGTCTTCTTTAAATAGTAATATTATTTTTGAAGAATAAAATGTTAAACATTTGAAAAATTCTATAGTTTTTTAAATAAAAATAAAAAGAGGTTTCTGAACTTAATATATATTTAATAATATAATTTATGAGCGTACATTTTAAAACGAGCTTTTTTGTTTCTTTTCTTTCTTACAACCGATTTTCGCGCTCTGCCAGCAATGCACATGTAAATCTGGAACAACAGCTTATAAGCTTAAATAAATGTACGATTTTAATTGATTGATATTATAAGGGAAGCAACACCAAAAAATTATATTATATTTTTTATTATATATTGTTTCCTACATTCATTCTTAGGATAAATACCATAAAAGACATTTTTAAATTGTTGTGAATTTGTTCATGCTGTTTTCGGTATATTAAAGGTTTTATTGTTGTTCACAGTTTATGCATTATATTTATATTTACGACGATTAAACTTATTTTGTATTTTTATTTGGCTCTTTTCAATGTAATTCAAATGCACACGACCTAAGACTAATTCACACTTTTAAACTTTTTAATGCTAATGGAAACTTCAATTAAGTTTGAATGCAAAAGTAATTTTTCCATATTTCTCTTTTTTTTTTTTAAGTTGAATCATATTCCATTAATATACATTTTGCTTCAGGGAGGATTATATGTGGATGGGGAGGCTAATTGTGTTTAATATTAATTAAAAGCGAAAAGATTTATGAAACAACTTTTTGTGAGATTTAAATAGCCATATAAATACGGCTTACTTTCAGTTTCTGCTTGTTGTTGCGTTAACAATTGTGTTAACCTTGTTTAATACTCAAATTTTAAAACAATTAAAGGAGTGCAATATATAAAAGATTGGGTATAAATTAAATTATGTGCTACAACATCCAAAGCCGTAATAATTAATTTAATAATTCAAATAAAATAAATGAGTTTTTGCCTTATTTATTCGCTGATCGATTAAGTCCTGGGTAAGAAAATGTATTAATTAATAATTAAGGTATTGCAATCTCCAAAATCGAACACAAGTAAGGTGTTTACAGTGAGTGTTTATATTAAACCCATACATTTTTAATATAAGTACACTAATTGTAATTCGGAACCATAGAGGAATTTAATGTTGCACTTTTAAGCCTTTCATTATTAAATAATTGTAGCATTTAAAATAATCGTACAATGCTGAGCTCCCTCCCTGCAGAGGCAACGAATTCCCCGAGTTCGCAAAACTCTACACAACGTCGGATACATTCATAATGAACATCAATAAAAATTGCAATACTTTGGCAACTGGGCAAATATATTATGATGCCGTTGCTGCTGCTGTTGCTCTCCTGCTCCCTAGTGGAGCATATTCTTCATTTCAACGCGACCCAAATTGCATTTTTAAATATACCGACATGCCGACGCAGGAGGAGCTGAAAAGCATTTGCAGTAATAAATAAAAGGGAAATAATAAATATGGTGCGCCAGAAACTTACAAATGCACAGAATGTAGGGAATAGACAAAACAACGAAAGGAAAATATTTGAAAAAGCTTTTAAGTGTTATTGATAGTTTAGCAGGGCTCCGCAAATACGGGCGGGCTGCCCGTCGATGGAGCAGCATTTCGTTCGATTTGTTTTGTTTCGCTTTCCGTTTTGCATTTGCTGATTTTAGACTGTTGTTTTTTGCCCTGGTCCTGTTGCGGATTCATTGCAGCTGAGCGAATCGCTTCCGGTTATTTGAATGCTAACAAATACAAATGGCTGGGCGTTTGCTGCTCAGTTAAAACGCATCGTTGGTGGCCACACTCAACAGTTGTTTGACACCATTTCCATTGTCCTTCTGCAAAGCAGAACAGGGAACATGGTCCAGAAAATATTTTCCACATCTGGCTCACGTTTTAAATCTGTCAGCAGTTGCAATCAGTTTTTATTTATTTATATACCCAGTATCCGTAGACAAGGAAGGCATCTGCAACCTTATTCTTGAATAATATCAACATGTTCGTCTGTCATCATATTTCTGGGAATATAAGACAATAATTCAACGATCCGTATTAAAAAACATTTTTTACAAGCTTTTATTTATATTTTATTATTATATTAAAAAGGTAGACTAGACATTGAAACCGAAAACAGCTTTTATCCTAAACTAGGTATTTTTCAGGCAAGTACACTTGACTATTGCTGTTTAACTTATTTTAAATAATACTACCGATAAGTATAATAAAAGATAATCGTATAATAATCAAATAATCGCCCAATAATAATATACTAATTCATTCATTCACTGTTATGTTCAATACAAGTTTTTAAAAATTTGTGTACTTATAAAGCATAAAATTTTTTTTTTCAAAATCGGGTTTATTTTTGTAGTCAAAATATTTTAATAGTTAAACAAAACTCACACACGTTTGTATTGTTCTTGAGAGCTAAGGGAAAGCATAAAATATGTCGCGCTATTATTATGAAAGACAAGCAGTTAACTGGATTCAATAAAACCATAGTTCTATGCTGACGGACATTTTAACGTCTGGTTAACCACACCTCATGCTATTGTGAATTTATTTGTGGAATTTTGGTTTCTGTATTTGATCTCTGTTGTGTGTTGTTCGGTCCACACTGCGTATGGTGCTTCATTGTTTCTACAATGCGGTTATTGTAGTGCACATTCGCAATATATGATGACACTTTAGTGATGTGGCACGTAAGAGCGTATTAAAAATGTTGTAAAAGTGTTAAAGTAGTGCATAATTAAAAATTACTGTATTATTGAGATTAAGTACTATAAAAACCAAGAAGTCCCTTAAAATATAAGGAACTCACATAATTTATTCCTGAATTGATCTCTCAAGTACATTATTGTGTATTTACTCAGTCAAGCAAGTTTGCCATTGCACACATTCTTATGGTTTAAGGGGCAAGGCCCAAGTGGGGCGTACAAAGCAAGGACACATGCCACAACAAGTGACAAGAAGTTGAGCCACAAATGCAGGGTGCAGGGCACACTTTAAGGCGCTTAAATGCTCTCGCCGAGAGTTTCTGGCAGGGCCATAAATAAACTGGCATATGCGCCGTGAAGTATGAAACGCCAGCTCTAATGCAGTTAGATGACGGTTGGCTGGAGGCGGAGGTGCTTGGGTCTAGAACTTGCAGCGTTCTTCGCGCGCGGCAAGATAAATCTCAACAAGTTTTTATGCGTATATCCTCGGTCTCCGCATTTTTTCCACTCCTGGCCCTCTGCTTTCTTCTCGGGCATAACAAGTCATGGCGTAAGAAACTTGTTAAAGAAAAGCAAAGAAAAACTGCCAAGTCGAGCAAATGCACTAAGCAGCATGCAGCAGTATGCAGCCCTTATATTTTCTCTTTTGATAGCGCTCAGACACTTACTTTCTTTGATTAGAATCTCTAGGCCTGCAGTGTTGCTCTTTCCCCTTCAGTCTTGTCTGAAGTTCATAACGTGGGTGGAGTGGTGGCTCATTAAAGCCGGTGGCAAGGGCATTAAGCATACGCCACGTTGACCCATTTAAGTCCTGTGCTTCCCCCCTTCTCTAGGACATTATTGCTACTTTCGTTGGCAGCATCCTTGTTTTTATGTATGCGCCTTGCTTGCACATCTTGGGCATATTTTTTGTTTTCTTTTTAGCCCAGTCATTTGGGCCCAAATGTATGATGTTTATCTTTGAAAATGAATGTGACAAGTGCTCTCTTCGGCAAGCACTGGAAGTTTCCAATGCAAGAGAACGGTTTCTCTTAAAATCGTGGGCGACAATTTCGTTGGTTCAGCTGATTAATTAAATTAAATAATGAGATCTAAATATTTCACTACTTTATTCCTGAATGGGAATAATTGACAGGATATAATACTCCTAACATGGCATTCAAATATTGTAAAGTGCGCTAATATAATTTTAGATTATAATTTATTATTTAATTTATAATAAAGGTTTCTTTCAGATTCTTTTAATAGACCAGCATCTTTATTTTTGCAATAAATTTGCGTGTGTGTGTTTCATTAAACATAAACACAGTAAACCATTTTAGTTTAACAATTTAAGCCTAATAAATTGAGAGTAACCAGAAACAAAAGAATGAACAATAATTAATTTTAATTTATCATAATTTGACAAGCACAGATTGGAACGTAAATTTATTTTTAACGTATTTACTTAAAAAAATGTATAAACAAGAATTGAAAACAATTTCTGGAAGGAAAAAAGGATACTTGATGTAAATGAAAGAAAAAAAAATACTTGATTTGTAAATATCATTATTGAACTATTGCTGGTTTTCCAGATTTTCATATAAATTGTCTTTAAGCTATATGATATAATAGACCTCCAATAGGTGTAAAATAAACCAAATAATTTAAAACAGTAAAAATATCTAATTATTCTACGGTTTGTGACAATTTAAGTAAAATTGTGGGTCGGAGAGTGTTTCTTCCAATACTAAAATGCCTTGCAAGGATTATAAAGAGAAATCGAATAATGTAGTGGATTTTTACACAATAATTACATGTTGTTGTGCTTACCACACTTTAACCTTTTGTTGGGTATTCGTTTTCCCGAAAAATAAACTCAAATTAAAAGCTTTTGCATATTTGCGTTATTTAAAAGTCGAACAAACAACAGAAGTTTTCAGATACCGGGCACAGAGCACTTAACGGATTAGAACACACACATTATTGGCACCATTAAACGGAAATAGGAACAGAATGGATTTAAGACCGAACCTTTTAAAGTTAGTCCGAGTTGGGGGGGATTTGTGTTTTGGTTCTCGTATAAAAATAACAAAATAGTTGGTATCAACTGCAGCCGGTGGCAATTCTGACGCTGACAGGCTGCAGTGGCCCAAAACAGGCGCACATACATCCGCAGACATATGAACTAGGCGCAGGCTGTATGATTATGGACCGACTTGGCTCACAAGATAATTGCCAAAAGTTGTACGAAACTTTTGCGCTTCCTTTTTCCCCCGGATCTTTTTTCTGGATGCCTCTAAAACATTTTTCAGCTAGTCAAAAAGTTTGACCGTTGGGTCAAGCTGTGCCTGATCCCCCGAGCGGCGGAGAGGGAGAAGGTCGGGATAAAAGTTAGCTAAACATTTTATTTTATCTAATTGAGTGTGTTTAAACTTTAAAGTGTGCCGAAGTTTGCTGTGCTTGGCGAACTTGGCTTGATCGCCTCCAACCTACTGCAGAAATCGGTGGTCCGACCACAAACTGTTGCACACTTGGTGTTACAGGCGAATCCACTTACTTCCAGAATAAATTTGATGTGTTATTGCAGGTGGTGTGCAGTGAAAAAATACGAAATTTAATTTGGTCTTCAGTTTATTGTGTTTTTATATTTTTCTTTGTGAATATTTTAAAGACGAAATATTGTGTTGGAAATTAAATTTTTGTGAAAAAAGATAACAACACTTAGATATTCATTTCCATAAGTATATCCATAAGTTTTCTCTGCGTGATGATGCTATTGTTGTGCTGGCTTACCTTTCGTGTTGATTGAGTTTCAGGAATTGTTTTTAATTTATTTCGCTCTTCGTGCATCCGATGCGGAAAATGAGGTTGGAGCATACGAATTTCCGCCACTTCTGGTCAATAACAATGCAAAAAATTCACCGATTTTCCAAATGAGAAATAATAAAGTATCACAAATGCCAATTTCCCGTCAATGCATATCGCGGATTCTGCATGCAGACCTCGAATACGCAATGTCCACGCACACTCCACCGCCACAGTCAGCATTTCTGTTCGAATTGTCGTTTCGCCATGTGCAAATATAACAAGAAAGAACGCTGGAAAAGAATGTCTCGGCTATAGGATACCCGGTACTTAAACTTGTATTCTGTATGAGCTGCATGAATAACAAATTAAACTTAACATTCTTATTTATTGGTATTATAATCAGTCCGAAAAATTACTTTGCTTGTAATTAGTTTGTCATTGGTATTTGTCTCAGTTGGTCAGTCTGATTATTACTGGTAAAAATGTTCTTTGCTTTCTTGATTCAATTTTAAAGTTTAATTATATAAGCCGCAAGGACAGACAAATTCTAATTATTAATGCATATTACTAATATAACAACTAACTTATATACCTTATGGGTCGTAGAAACGCCTGTTGCATATACGATTGCTCGAATATATGGGGAATAAAAATGACCTTTGAAATGTATTGTATTTTTGCCACACAATCGATGGCGGAGTGCCATAAAAATTCTGTCCATATTGGTTGATCATTATTCGTGTCTGTGAACACGAGACATGAGAATGCATAAGGAATTGCTTAAATATGGTATTAGCCATGCCATTATTTTGAAAGCTGAGTATGGGTCATGAAAGAGATTCACTGACAATTAAAACAAATGAATAGTGCCAAAATAAAAGCGAACAGTCAAGAACTTTTTCCAGGCTCTTAGAATGGTTAAAATAACTAGTAATCCTATAACTATTATTAGATAACGGATAATTATTTTTATAAAGGAGCATTGTTTGGTTTGGATAAACTGAATAAGAGTTCCAGGAGTCGTCTCAAGTTCACTTTAAAACTAAATTATTAGAGCATCTGCAAAAATATATAAAAAAATGTATTAAACCTCAAGGGATAATTTATGATAAATAAAAGCATACGCATGTGTATTTTCTCAGACTTTTGGGATTTAACATTAACGTAAAACCACCTCATGATGATTTAATTATCTTGGTTTATTATCTTATTTGTCATAGTGATAAAGGATTTAAAACAATTTAAGAAACTGATAAACTATCACTGAAAGCCTTAGTTACCGAGACTTGCAGGACATTTCTCAGAAAAACATGCGGCACTTTGTGGCAAGTTCCCAAGGGTCATTCCAAGTTTATGCGATCCTGTGGGAGAGTTCAAGCTGCGGGAGAAAACCTGACATTGATAACAATTAAATAAGTTTTGCATATGATTTTAAGCTTAACTGTAATTAAAGCTTTCCGGCAAGTGCAAAGCCGCAACAACAACTGCAACATCGGAAACTTTGCTGGCGAACCCATAACTTTTACTTTGAGATGGAGCCAAAGTGCAACAACAATAGCCCGAAAAGAGAGCAACTTTCCCCCATTGAAATTCGCAACACCACCCCTGCGCAGGCATATGTACATCTCTCTCGGGCTCTGTATGCGTGTGGTGTTAATAATAAACCAAACCAAAAAAGGGTAACTTTTAACGAAAAACAAATAAATTGCTTTGGCTGGAGCTACACAGCTGCGAATCTTTTCGCAAAGTGTTAAGCGTGTTGGTTTTCGGTCTACCATGTGCAAGTGCATATGGCCACTGCACTGCAAGAAATTTTATAATATTAATTCTAAAGCATTGTCTTGCATCGAAAGTAAACTTAGCTAGTCAGCATCACCAGTCAAGTCAATCTTAACTGTTTGATTCTGGGAGCTTATAGACGAAAACTCTATTAAAATAATCGTAGAAACATTTAGACCCAGAGATATCATTATAAAATATAATTTTAATGAATATTTAATTTTTTTTGTAATAATATCCTTGAGCCACAAAGCCACTTTATATTTATTGCCCCAGTTAAAATAGATGCAATATAACAGTTTGTTTTCCTATTATCATTTTACTTTTTGTGTTTAATTATCTTTTTAGATATGTAAGTAAGTAAATAAGTTCAAATAAGTCCTTTAAAATGGCAAAAAACTTTTCTCTGTGTCTTTTTATATGCGTGGCGAGGGAAGAGAACAGCAAGTTTTAAGAGCGCAAAGTTTATGCTCTAATTTCCGAAAAGGAAAAATTAGCAAACTATCTGCACCATCGCCATATCATAAACATGGATAGCTGGCAGAAAGGAAATGCAGCAGGACGTGGCCCTCGCACTCTCCCCTGGTACAGTTGGTCACAAAAGCAGCATAAATTTGAAATGACAGCAGCAGTTTCACAGTTTTTCGAGGTCGTGTGGTGATAAAGTTGTCGTTGCCCTGTCTCTATATTTAATTTGTTCTTTTTTGGGCGACAGTTTCTCAAAGGAAAAGAATGTGAGCCAGAAATTCAAGCTCGTAAAGTGTGGTTGGCTATGTGATGGATCTCGCATGGAAATAACATAGACCTTAAAAGAGAAAAATCAGTCTGTTGAGTTATGTCAAGAAAAATAGTCCAATGGAGACAAGATAGTAAGGAAGTGAAAAAGTACATAAGAAATGTCATAAAAACATAAGAGACAAATATTTCTTTATATGTGTTTTATACTTATTATTAAAATTAGCAAAGCATATTCGTGTCAGTCATAATATTCTTTCACTTTAAGAGACTGACAAAATTATAGAATTAACTCAACATGATATAGTTTTTATTTCGTGCCAGTTTAGTATGCCACTAGTGAGACAATAAATGTGTTCGAATAATTTCTTCCTTTATTTGGCCGCCAAATGAAAATTGAATCTGTTGCACTCGCAAATACAAAATCAGGCAAACCAAACGTGAAACCGCGACACAAATCAAACCACTCGAATTGGCGGGGAGCTCTGGGTGGAAGCCCCATGAATAATTGCCACAAAACAAAATATGTTTAAAATAAATTAAACAATGTGCCAAAGCGCTGACCGCACAACATGCGAAATGCCTGTTCTGGTCGCCTGGCCGGCAAAATGCCGAATAAATTGTAATTAAATTGACAGACGACAGGGAGAAAACAATGATTGCAATCCCTGCCATCCACTCTGCCGTCCTCGGGGTATATAATGCATATGAGTTTTTCGTTTGTTGCGTAAAACGATTTGTACGTTAATTATGGCAAGCCAGCGCTCTCGACGAACAACTGAAATCTCTGGCCGACCGACCAGCGGATTGTGGCGATTTAGCCTAGTTCAAAGTCCGCTCTTCAGAGGCAGCCACGCAACAACTGCGCCGACAGTGGCCACACTTTGGCATTGTGATTTGATCCGAAACTGACCTAAATAAAACGGAAACGGTAATCTTTGCCTTTGTTGCATTCTCTTTTCTCGGAACCAATTTTGGTTTCGTTTCATCGATATGCAAGCTTCCCAGAACTCATCGAATCTTTAGTGGATATCGGGGCAAGGGTCCTTCCCTCGTTATTATAATTTTGTGCCAAAATAAGGAATATGTATACAGTACAGTCAAATAAGACAGTTTATTTAATGTAAGTTACTTTTAAGATCATAGTTTGAAATTAATTATTGATAGTTTTAAAATCTTGCTCACAATAAGTAATAGATCCTCTGGGGTCAGAAATGTAATAATAATAATATTGTAATTTAATAAAAAGATGCATACTTACATTTAAATTGCCTGACAAGGAAAGTAGTTAATCTTTAGAAAGCGTGTCCGAACAGATCTAGAATGTTAAAGAATACGTGCGACAAACTCTAGTTTTCCTTAGATTTAGGTTAAATTTATAAAAGTGCAATGCAAATATTTCTTTTATTTCAATTTAGAAATTGGTTTCTTAAAATTAAAATAGGTCAGCCATTCTTACAAACCACTAAAAGAAACAATAATAAATACATAACTAAAATACAATAGAATACCAATGTTGAGGGAGTATATCTAAAACTCTACACATGTATTTATGTCTTTGATATGTTAACAGCTCTACTCCAGAGCTCTCTCACACAGGTTTATGAAATACATTTTAAAAAAATTTAAAATCTTTCAGCTTTCAAGTTAGCTCAAAAAATACGAGTGGCAGAAATCTCATGGGGTTACTCAACATGTTATTAGAATGTCTTTAGTCTGCCATTGAAAATGATTCTTATACCAACTTCGTAGCATGCTTTTCCACACCCCTTTGAAGTTATTACAAGTCCAGGCCAATTCCTAAGTGAATCCTTTATTACTTACAATCTTCCTATTCAATATAAACTGACTAAGTAATGCGTAGAGCTCAAATGGAACAAGTTAATGCCCAATTAAATTAGACATTCACCCTCAAACCCACTTTTAGTCGCTTAAGGACGAATTTTAAGGACAAAGTACTCGTGGCACAGCATAATTAGGCTTACGACAGTGACTTTTATGCCCAATACAGGCCGCCAAATGAAATCGCCGCCACTTACACAACTCAATTCCAGCCACCAAGCCAACCCCAACCACCTAAGCACAGAACCACCCAAAACGCCCATCTAGCCGCCCATTTCACTCGAAAAGCCGCCCATTTGCGTGCGTCGCTAATTAGTGTAAAATGTTTCCTGTTATTTACCTTTTTCGGTTTTGTAAGCAACAAAACAAACTGCGCCGAGCAGTGTTGCCGTTTTCCAGAAATTATCTAGCTATTACCCCCATGAAAGAGACTTTCTTAAATATATTTTAAATAGTTTTATATATTTAAATAGATGAAAATGCGATTTATAAATAGAAAAATTACGATTGTATTGCACAGCATTGTTAGTAAAATATAAAATTTTTTTGCAATTGAAAAGAAAAATTGAAAGACTTTTTAATTATTAAAAATATATGATAGATCGCTTATACATTTCTATGAGGACAATAATTCTCCTGAGAGGACATGGAACATTCAGTTGTCTAAATCTAGTTGTCTTTCCTGTTTTTAGGAAAGAAAGCTGACATTCTCGACTATATTATCGCAAATTTTCTACAGTTTTTGCGATTTTTAGGCGAATAAATGCAGCAGCACTGAGGACGAGACCTTGTGGTGAGGCATTAGCATTAGAAACTGGTAAATGAACAACGGCCGCTGGGGAGCGCATTTGTTATAGTGGATACGTTTGTATCACTAAACCGTTTCGGTGTCGATTTTTATTTGAGTTGCGTTACGTGACCTGTTTGGTCAATAACGAAGTACGCAGCGCTGTTTGTTCAGCAGTTTGTGCACAAACGAAGACGAAATCAACGCTAATTAACTCGTTTTAGAGCATAAACGGGCGGGAAGGACTCGAGTTGCCATTGCCATTCATTTGCGATGATCATTCAGCCAGCTCTTCCGCGCTTAACATGCACGTCGTCAACTCGGCGCAGCTCCACTCCACCGAACTGAGCTCAACTCGTTGCCCCGTAAATTGCATTTTAAAATAAATTATAATGATTATTATGTTGCAAACAACAGATGTCAGTCCCGACTGTCTTCCTCCGACATCCTGAATGTAGGTCGAAGCTGAAAACTCTCGCTTGGCCTCGCCCTTTTCCCCTGCGTTTCCCCCCTTTTGCCCCATTTCCCCATTCGAGTCATTTTCCCCCGTTTCCCGCCACTCGCTAACGTTGGCAGCAGCCGTCGCTTTGCCAGTTTGCCACTTTGGTCTTATGGCGCAAGCATAAAAATTTTAACTGAACAACATTAACGCGAGCACTTTATGGCGTTGATCTTAATATTATTAAATCAGCGATGAGTTTATTAAGCGCTAAACGGATGAGAGTGGCAGCGCAGCGGAGGGAACGAACTTCATCAGTCAGACAAGGGCGTTCTTGTCTCTAAATTCTAATGAATAAGTGAAATTATTTGATTCCCCAGCATATTGACAGAAATATTGAGTAAATGCAGAGTGGCCACTAGTTAATGAGTGCGAAGTTTTAAATGGATTACCCACACTCATTTCAGTAAAGCTGACCAACTTAACGACCCTTCAGCTTAAGGCTTTTAACAAAAATGGAAACTTAAACACGGGAAGTGGACCGGACAGGTGGGAAAGGTTAAAGTCGTCTAAAACACGACTCCCTTTCTCTCGGCCTCAGGCCTCCGAGTCTTGACATTTTGAAGACATTAAACCGAAACTGCTGGCAGACCGCAGGACATCCAGGTGTAGGGTGCCGGGTTGTCTGGTGGCCGGAGGCAGGACTGGAGCAGCAGATTTCCCCAAAGACAAAGACCATGTCCGAGCATCGGCTCTCGACCCGATCCTTCGACTCGGAGTTCAAGTTATGAATAATTAATGTCCGTCTAGGTGTGTGCGTGTGCCGTGTGGGCGTCCCCCGGCCGGAAGCTGCCTTGGCTGCGAGTGTCTGTCCTGCCGGTGAGCCCAGTCCGTCTGTGTGTGCGTTCGTGTGAGCCAGTTGATAATTTGTTATAATTGCCGGGGGAGGCCACAGGTCAATTTTGTGGGCATTTATATAAATTTGGCCAGACAAGTCAGCACAAGGAGAAGGCCCACCTGCAGACAGCAGTTGGGAAAAGTTAAAAAGTCGGCCGACTAATCAAATTACCGCAAAAAGCTGGGCGAAGGCTAGGAGAAATGTCTTGAGAAGACGACAAGGAAAAATACATTTAATTGACATTCTGTTAAATAAGTGAGATACAGTTTTTCTTTCCTAAATAAAAAGTTAAAATATTATTGCAGTCGAGTAAATATTTTGCGATATATTTTAAATCCAAATTTCAGTTTATTTCTTAATTACTTCTTTAAAAGCAGATTCAAATGATTTACTTTTCGAAACGTCTTAATAACTTTTTAAACAATTATAGGGTTCAAAGATAAAATAACTAAGGTGTCAGATACTTTAAAAATTGAAGAAATTAGTAATAGATATTTTACCTTGCACTTCCTTGCACTCATAAAAAGGGCAAAGAATTATTTGTTTACTAAACATGTTTTTCTAATCTCAGCGTAAGCCCTTAAAGCCTTTTCCGGGGGGATACCAATTGGCTTCACAATCCTGGTGGACCAACTCAAAGTCGAAGTCATTCCTGGCTGCCATTCTGTCTGACTCCGTGGGCCACTCCTGATGACCATAAATACCTTAACGGCTTTCGCTATACTTAAGTCACCTCAGCAGTTAAGAGCCAAGACGGGGCTCGTGCTCGGGATCGGGCTCGGAAATCCAGCAGCGAGGAGCGACCAGGTCCGGCTGCATCCGCCAGTTGGCTATGTAAGCACATTAAGCGCTTTCCCAGGCGGCCGGCGGAGGGGAGGAGTGGGTGCTGCGGGCGTGGTGCAGTCATTTAAGGCCCGTATTTCGCTTAAACGCGCACAAAATGAAACTTTTTGCTGCGCCGCAATGAAATAAACGAGTAAACTCAATAATGCACTTGGCGAGCACAACACACAATTGCCAGGATCCCTCGCCATCACAAACTTAATGTTGCCGCATTTTTTGTTCCATTTTTTGCTTCCACACTCTTTTAAGCCCATTCATTGAAACATATGGCAGATGTCGTAGCCATTTAATACCCCTTGTTGTTGAAATGCGCTGTAGTGTGCTTTTTTATTTGCCTTTTGTTTTAAAAGTTTCCCCCCACTTAACGGCCAACCTGTTCGATTGATGGTCAATGGGGCGCATACTTGACGCGTGAAGTACAACAGTGGCGGCGACAGCTGCGAGTGATTCACCTGCCTCGGTCTGATTTTTATTACAAATATAAAAGAGGACGAATTAAATGCTTGCAAGTGGTGTTGGACCTTATTAAATATACACATTTAATGTTAATCACAGGACGAAAAGGGAAGATTGAACGCGTTGAACTTAACCAAACTGTAGGTTGGTTCGATTAACAAATTGTACATGTAAATCAACTGTGTACGTTTGATTTCGAAGATAATACAGAGATTTAAGTGTCGAATTTTTAAGTATAATTTTAAAAAAGTTAATGAGTATTTTCAGTTTTAGATTACTAATAAGTTGAACACACCCAAAGGTCAGATGCCTAATCAGAAACAAGTTGCATTGACCACGTAGTACAAAAGAACTAAGTTACATATTTTGATTAATTTGGCATGAGTATTTTGTTCTGACTTATCTACTGTGTCATGGTTTCCCCAAACTCTGTCTTTCCAATCTGTCCCCCCCCCCCAAACAAATTTTAAAACATTATATTTTCTATTTTTTACAATGCTCCAATTTATTCCCATAGTTAATGGAGATCGTTATGGATTTTCAATTCAGCTGCCAAATAGCATTTAGCACTACCAGGGACACTGCAATCTGACCAGCTTTCACAACAACCGAAACCTGGAGGGGACACAGCCGCAACAACGGACATCAAAGTGTTATAAATTAAAATTTATGTTGCCTTTTAAAATGGCACAAAATATTACGATAAATTTATAAACGCCAAGACCGCAGAATGCGGGCAGCCAGGCAATAAAAGCTTCTCCTCAATACGAGCTGCTAGAGTGCGCAAAAAAGCCACCAAACAGACATTGAGCATAAATCAATTGGGACAAGAAACATGCAACAAAAACCGGAAAGGGGTGAAAATGTACTAGTTGCGGAATGGCAGCGGAGCATTTAACTTTCAGGACTGTCAATTCAATTGAACTTCATTTTTTACGTCCAACGAAACGAAACGAAATTAGAACAATTGAATTGTAAATAGTAGAGCGGAGCAAAGACGAGGCGAAGATGATGATGCTGACAAGGAGCGGGCGCCGCAGAGTGGCAAGGATAGCCACCGAATTGAGAATGTTTGTCACGTATTTTACAAATTCACTGCGACGACTTGCCTCCGTAGGATGTAACTGTATCTGTATCTGCCAGACGTGCATGTATCTGTATCTCGTCGATAGTTGTCTTTTTGCCGTGAGGCGAGGTGTGCTGCTGGCCGGGTCTGCGGTTAGTCTGCAGCATCGATTGTCCGTGGATATCTTTTGCGGCTTTCTCTTAGCCTTTCCCATCATTCGGTTGTGGTCTCCTGCCTCATGCGACCTGGGATTATAATGCACGTCGTGTCCCAGTGAGCACACACTCGCATTTCTTTAGGATAAAGCCGCATTGAAATTTCTTCAAGGCTAAGTTGCAGTTGCAAAATGAATTGGATCTGGGTTGGAAGCCAAGGTGAATTATAGACTTTCAATCGCGCTATCAAGAATGAAAAATAATAAAGCAAGTATGTATGTAGTTTGTAGATTATATATTGTAGCTAAAAAAATGAATATTCTTTGGATACTCTAGTGGTAATTGTACTCGCCATCCTAGAAACTGGAATAAATGAAACTATAATATTAGTTACATGACAGCTTCAGCTTTACTTTTCTTGTCATTGCACTATAAAAACTTCAAAGGAAAGAATTAAAGCAAATCGTTTAATAGCTTGTATACTTCCCTACAATTCCTACTATCTTTAAGTTAAAAATTTCTCAAATTGGGTTATTATATTTTTAAATAGAGTTATTTTTTTATAAATTGAACTATTGGACCTCATTCAAGTATATTTCTTAGTGCGTATATAAAATTATATACAAATAAATGACTTTTAAAGAAATAGTTGTCATATTTTTTTATGACTAATAAGTATTTCATTCTTTATTTGTTTTCCCATTTAGAAACCAAATATTATTATTGGAATTGAATAATACTTGGAGGCTGGCTCAGTTTGACCTTCTATTTTGCTTAAAGTGTGGATCAAGCGTGGTAGGTCTCCCATTATAATAATTTTACTGCACATCCTACCCGTAGGAGTTCATTGGAAACAATTAGAGAATGACTCTTGGTTGTCACACTCTTGGGAAATTATGACAGAACGGAAGGCGACGCTGAAAGCGGAAAACAGACCAAGAAATCAGAGAAAAGTTTGACCAACTGGCACTAATAAGCGCTAATTTTGTTAGCCCTGTAACATGAAACGGGAATGGAAGGACGATGGCGAGGAGCAGTTACCAGTTACCGCCGCTGATGGCATGCCAAGAGGCAAGTTGACGCTGCTCGGGAGGAGACGACTCCTGAGTGGACTCTCGTGACGTTGCTCGGACGATTTAGCAAAGTCGCTGCAGCTCAAACACTAATTCCATTCATTAAAAAACTTTTTATATGCCAATTTTTTTGTTTCGCCCCGCTGCCCGTCGCTTTTCCGCCTCTTCCGCCGAGTTGCCTCTGAACGTTGCAAAGTTTGCAGCTACTTGGATGCCATAAAGACAAGCTGGATGCTTCAGTTGGGCCAGCGCGCGCTCTGAGACAAAGCCACCGAAATGGGGGAAAAAACGGACAACTTTCTCAGAGCTCCACCGTACATCATCAGTCACATAATGAAGTAGTGCAGCTGCTGAAAATACTCGTAACTTTCAAGTTTATGGCTTGTCCGAGCCGAGAGACAACTGTTCGCGGACGGCCAGGCTGAGTAAATTAATTAAATTTCCCTCTCGGTCTACGTGCTATGCTAAATAGCTGGCTGTTCTTCCTGGTTTCGGAGTTATTTTGCTGGACATTGCCTGACAGGCTTAACTTCTTTGACGATAATGGCTTATTAAGTAGAGACTATATATTAATGGGAGCGCAAAATAATAATCAAAATGCTCTAAAGATCAAACACGGAGCAGATCAGTGATCTTTGCTGAACTGGTTTACTTATTCACCTATTTTGCCAACAGTTGATAATAAATTTCGCTGGGGTACTAGATTTAATAGGAGACATTTAATTCGTGAAGTTTGCAAATATTTCTTTATAGTTTATGCCACATTCTGGCACCTCTTCGAGTGGTTATTAATGTTTCAGCAAGTACGGATAATTACATAATTCACAGCACACTCAAGAATAATCGGGACACCACTGCAATGCAGTCATAAACTCGCACCAAATATCAATTTATACACTTAATTAAGCACATATGTGACTGCGACATTTTGTGATGGCTGAGAGAAGCGACGCGGAGCAGCAGCAGCGACAGCTCGAAGTCAATTGCAATTTTATGAGCTGTTGAAAATGAAGTACGTAAAACGAGAGGGCGAGGAGCCAACTCCACTTCACAACCCATTACGCTGATTGGCTTTTAATGTTTATCAATACATTACGCAGTCGGCAGCAGCACTGATGCTGCTGATGAGCAGGCGAAAAGGACGAAGTGGAAGCCGAGCCGTGCCGGTTGCCAAAGTTGACGGTTGAGGTTTCTGCGGTTAGCATAGAGTGCTCTTTAAAAATGCATGACCCACTACGTACTGCACCGCACTCAGAGAGGGCCGGTTGCCGTGCCTGTCCCCCATAAATTTCCATTATCACATGCAAGGCATTTAGGCGGCTGTTATTTTCATAAAAGAATTATAAGATGCACCATACCCGCTCTCTAAGGCGGCAGGCCAAGCGGCTTTTCCCCTTAGCAGTCGGAGGCAACTCTTTTCCTGGACCTTCATTTTCCCTGTGTGCATAATTTATTGTCAGCGAGGGCAGCGCGTGCTGGCAGCTAAAATACTTGTGCCTCAACTCATTCCACGTGGCCAAGTAGCAAGCACCGCAGTGGCACAGGAGGTGGCCATGTTTGACTTTGTGGCTACATAATGGGATATCTGCAAGTGTGACCAGAAGCTGACAGTTTTCTTTTTGATGTAGATATCCATAATCATACTTAGTGGATCGGAAGGTTAATTAACTTATGCCGGCTCATGTTTAGTATATGAATACTTGGAGAAAAAATATTTAATATTTTATACTAATAGAAATCCTTTAAAACTAATGAATCCTCTAATGAATCTTTTTTTAGAACAAAAAATACAATTATTCTTTGTTACTTGGGAACCATAACCCGACCTATGTGAGTTCAATATCAGCAATTTAGCACTTTAATTATAATATAAATTGAGTGCAATTCATTATATTTTTTTAAATCATAATGAAATATAAAGAAATTTTAGTTAATGACGCCACAACATTCTTGTTTTGTCTCCAAATTTTTTTTCAACAATGAAAAGTTCCTGAATTCATGAAATGAAATGATGTTTGCTACACACTTCTTTGAAAAATTCTTGTAGCGAACGAAGGAATACAGTATATACCAACTCCACAAAAGAATCTTGTGAAAAACTATCAGAAGGCTTTGGCCAAAGATAGTGCCAGTGCCAGTGTCGTTATCAGTATATGATTTATGGCCCTTTGGTCCCTAATATTAAGCGTGAAGATGCGTTTAAATGAGTACTAGGACGTGTAGTACTGCAATTAGTTTTAATTAACATATAATATTTATTACAAATTCCTCAAATCTAAAATAATAATATCAAAGATGCTTAAGAATATTTTTTCCGAGAGGCTGGAAAATAAAATGAATTGTTTCCACAACGTGTCAGGTTGTGCCCACAGTTCGTTAGATGGCACAGGAAGCCAAGGCAGCTGGCGGCGACTATAACTGCCATGCATCATCATCATCATCGTCTTCAGCTGGCCACAAGCATCGGTGGCAGTGGCAACAATAGCAACGAAAACGGCTGCTACAAGCTGTACTAACTAAATCCTATTATGAACTTTGAGCTTATGAAAGGACCTCAAGTGGCGCACGGAGAAACTTGGCCGGGCTGCGACCTGTGTACTTGTGCTGGTGTTGGCCACGTTTACATTTCTGCATAATTAAGTTATATGCCCTGCACTACGGCACACAAAAACATATGCATTTATATGTGTGTCATGTGTCTGAGTTTGGGCTTCACCGTTGGCCGGACATTTTGCAGCTGCCCGTAGTTTTTCATTGCGCATCCGCCATGTGAGCCGGGCGAAGGCTTGTCCGCTTTAATTGTTATAAATTATGCATAAATTAAAGGCGGCCCCATTAAAGCATCTCCCTTTAAGTGGCAGTCAACGCAATAGCGTAAGGAGACCGCCGGCGCACTCACAACCAATCGCGGAGCGCAGCTGTTGGGAAATCGAAATTTCTTGCTTGGCTTAGCACAATTTCCGTCCGGTCCGCTCTCAATTTATCAGCTGAATGTCGACGTGAAGCGTGGAAAACAATTGGCAGCTAATTTTCCTGAAAATTCTGCGCTATTTTTTATGTTCGTTCTCTGCAATCCAGCTGCGGTGCCGGGGAGCCGGGTCCTTGGTTGCGTAAGGCGATTCCTTCTGGCGGAACCAGCAACATTGCAGTTGTAAAATGCAAAATAAATTTCTAATGAATATTGAAGTGTGAAATTTGAATTGATTGCATTTGATTTGTGGATTTACTGTTGGATATTTACTTTGGGGCGGTCGGTCTACCACACCATTGCGGAATGGAGCTGGCAGGGCAGCGAGAATGGAATTGGTAATGGCAAAGTGGAATCGGAACTGGGTTGTTGCTCAATTGCCGTTGAAAATTGAATTGAGTAGAGCAGTCAGCGACTGGGAATTTGTATAAAGGCCTTAACGGTTTTGTTAAATTGTGGAGTAATGAGTTTTCCAGGAAGGAGTATTCAAGACTTCGGAGCTAAGTTGAGTTTAACTTTAATTGCGCAAGTATTTATTTATTAACTTGTAATATGCTTACTGCCGGATATATAAGATTTCACTTAATTACGAGGATAATGTCCTAAACACAAAACTATGCCCAAAG
Source organism: Drosophila nikananu (assembly GCA_008042635.1). NCBI lineage: Eukaryota > Metazoa > Arthropoda > Insecta > Diptera > Drosophilidae > Drosophila > Drosophila nikananu. The sequence continues at coordinate 23,804 of VNJV01011594.1, forward strand.
TGTCCTGAAACTAATTCAATAAAACCTCGGCAACCTAGTTAACATTTAATTCAAACTTTGAATTGAAACCGCAAATAATAACGAGTGCAGCTTGCGGATCTGCCTGCAATTTCACCAAGGCAACTTGCCTCTGAGCCGCCTTCTGCAATCAGATGCTGCCCAGAATGGTTTCGCATAATTGCAAAAGTATTGCAATTTGCTGTCTTCCGCTTTGGAGTAAGTCCTACTTCAAGATATAATTGAATTATCCGTGCGGCGCGCCGCACAATTGACGGAAAGATACAGATACGTTGCAAAAATCAACTTTTTCATGAAAACGGATCGTAAAACTTGTTATTGCATTCGACAGGTAATAGTTCAAAAGGGTTGGATCCAAAAAATTATTCTAATCGGTCCAGTATCTTAGAAGTTACACGTGTTCAAAGTTGAACTTTTTTTTGGTTGCAAAAAATTAAGTTCGTTTTTTAGAAAAATTCGGATTTTGAGGCTGATTTTTGGGTAAAATATGTAACCGATCGGCATGGTTTTGGTCTCTATCGAAAGGGCCATCAAATCTCGGTAAAACCAAGGTAGAATGAAATTATAATATTTGTTGCACGTACTGGCATACCTGTTTTACCAAAGTACTAATTTTGCACCTATTTTTCAACTTTGATGGA
>VNJV01011597.1:0-13561 GCA_008042635.1 Drosophila nikananu
ATAGATAACACACTGATAAGTAAATAACTTTTGTGTTTTTCATCCGATCTTTACCAGATTTTCGGTATTGATACATGTTCTACATATGCATGCCTATGCACAAAAAGAAAGATATATGGTAATATTTGCGGCTGCAAAACGTTTTTATTGATTTGCGGGGGAGTGGGAGGGAAATTTTTAAATCTGAAACAAACTTGATCTGCTTGCAAAACATTCCGACCTACATACCGAATTTGGTTACTCTAGCTCTTATAGTTGCTGAGATCTAGGCGTTTACACAGACGGACAGACGGACAGACGGACAGACAGACATGGCTAGATCGACTCGGCTGTTGATGCTGATCAAGAATATATATACTTTATGGGGTCGGAAATGCTTCCTTCTGCCTGTTACATACATTTGCACGAAATTAATATACCTTTGTACCTACGGTACATGGTATAAAAATATTTCTTATTGTTGCAGTAGCCATTGTTGTTTTATTTTAAATAGAAATGAATGTAGCACAATATAAAAAAATTTTAAAGGTGGAGCATTGATGGTTTAAATTTTATTGAGCATTAGCGGTGAGTGAAAAGGGGGCCCTAACCTGATGACGCGCAGTGTATATACCTATGGAATCTATATGACATAGTGGTCCGATTTGAATAAAAATAAACCCGAAATTCTGGAATAATACAAAATGGCCATGTCTCAAATTTTATGAAAATATGTGAAAAATTGGCTTAGTTAGATTTTTTCCTCAAAATTTTCCGATCGGTCCTATGACAGCTATATGATAAAGTGGTCCGATTTTGATCAAATTAAAACCGAAATTCTGGAATAATACAAAATGGCCATATCTTTATATAATGGCCATAAATTATAATTTTTTTTATTAAAATTTACCGATCTATATGATATAGCTATATGATATAGTCGTCCGATCCGGCACTTTCCGACCTATATAGCAGTAAGAACATATAGAAGACTATCTGCAAAGTTTCATCCAGATAGCTTCAAAACTGAGAGACTAGTTTGCGTAGAAACGGACAGACGGGCAGACGGGCAGACGTACATGGTTAGATCGACTCGGCTGTTGATGCTGATCAAGAATATATATATGTACTTTATGGGTTCGGAAATGTCTCCTTCACTGCGTTGCAAACTTCTGACTAAAATTATAATTCCCTGCAAGGGTATAAAAACACTTAAGTTTGATTGGCAATATAAAACGATTAATTCATGTCTTGTATTAATATTTAGATTAAACATACTTGACCAACAAAAGTTGAAATTTCGTAATTGTTCCATTCCTTTGAGAAATTCTGTTCATCCAATCTAGGCCTCGCAGCAGATTCTTTCAAAATTGAACTAATTTGATCTGTAGGTATATGTGGGATGTTGTCTATTTCTTCGATACTAGTATGGTGAGGACTTGTTTGTCCGTGATCCAATTCTGCTGGCGTTGAGTCTCCGTGATTGAAATCGTCCCCGATGTCTTGATTTGCATTTCGCGGCGTTAATGGCAGTTCATTTATGGCCGACAATTGTTCAATGTCATTGAATGATAACAGCTCTGGACTCCGCATGTTATCAAATAGAGTTGATTCATTTTGACCAACAATAGTTTCTTGGTGTTTTTGTGCAATGTTTAAAGATGCAACAGATAACCCTAATGACTTTTGCTCTTCTCTTAAAACGTCGGGTGCTTCAAGGCTTTGATTAAGCGGATCTGCCCCGATATCCGTAAAATTATGTGTAGAAAGTTCACATTTTCGTTTGCGCCCTTTTTTAGTTAAAATAATAAATGAATTTTCCTTATCTTGTGAATAAAATTCCAATGCAAGAATCTCCCTAGGGGCAACGATTGAAAAATCTTCAAAGAAAGTTGAATGTGATAATAACTGTCGGTTATAATTATTAAATAGTGATCGTGCCGGTATCGATCTAGATGGCAATGAGAACAGTTTTTCTACCCCTCCAGTTTCTTTCCAATACATGAGCCTACAATAAAAAATTTAATTTAATTATTTATGAATATGTACAATTAATAAATTACCTTTTTGTAGGTGGTGCAAGATCTAGAGTAGTCAATATGTCTGAAGTATCGGCTAATTGAGCTTTCATTTCTTCTCCAGAAATATTTTTTATTTCATCAATAATAAGCTTCCTTTTGCGTTTTGCCTTTGTTATGCCTTTATACACAGTTGCATCAATTGGAGCTAAAGCAAATCCCTCATCTTCATTTTGAACAAGAGTTATTTCATTTAGTTGCACATTTTCAGACACATTGGCTTGTTCATTTAATGATTCTTAAAAAAAATTTATTATTTTAATTTATTACATTTATAATAATTTAAATAAAATAATTACCTCCCTTCTCGTCAATGATTGAGTTAATGCAGGATGTTGCTGGCGACGGTAGGGCATTGAAATTCTCAATAGCATCATTTTCGGAATCATCTTCAATGTTATCTACTTTAGCTTCCTTGTCATTCTGCTCATCTGGTTGAGATGGTTCACCAAAGAAGTCATCTTCAAATAGTTCTGGTTCTAATTAAAAATAAAAAAATATATATTAATAAAGTCCATTATTTGTAAGATATTATATGAGTCATGTTATGTTTATATCATATTATGAACTAAAAGTTGAATTGTCAAATAGGTTGGTCTACTATTTCCCCCAAAAATGAAAACCGTGTTTTCCAATATCAAAAATATCTTTCAATTGCATATTATATCCTTCCAGGGTATTATAATTTTAGTCAGAAGTTTGCAACGCAGTGAAGGAGACATTTCCGACCCTATAAAGTATACATATTCTTGATCAGCACAAACAGCCGAGTCGATCTAGCCATATCCGTCTGTCTGTACGTCTGTTTGTCTGTCCATCCGTTTCTACGAAAACTAGTCCCTCAGTTTTGAAGCTATCTGATTGAAACTTTGCAATTAGTCTTCTATAGCTCTCACTACTATAGAAGTCGGAACGGGCCAGATAGGACAACTATATCATATAGCTGCCATAGGAACAATCGTACAATCGCAATTTGGCCGAGGCATTCCACCTGGCCTGCTACCGTAACTCCTTCTTCGGGCGGTCCTCTTGAGCTCCGCTTTGTAGAGACCCTTGGGTCCGTGGGGTCCGTGGGGTCCGCGCGTTTTGCGAGTCCGTCTTCTCGCGTGCAAGGTCACTCAACGGCACTAGGCCAGCAATGATCAGCGCAGCGTCGTCCGAGATCGTGCGGAATGCGTAAGCCACTCGTATAGCGCATAGTCTATACACAGACTCGACCCCCCACATGTAAGACTTTGTCCCGATCGCCTCAGCCCACACCTGCGCCGCATACAACAGCTGGGAGGTGACAACGCTTGCCAGCAGCTTCCTGGTGGTATGCTTGGTGTTCAGTAGCATGCGGGAGAGGGCTCTGACCGTCCACTGGCCTTCTTCTGGGCGTATTCTAGGTGCTCCTTAAACGAGAGCCGAGTGTCTGCGACATAGTCAAGGCTCCGCCGACGCGCACATCGGCCGTTTCCACCGAAGCCGCAGAACACCGTCGTACATGGTATTCCAGAGTAGGGACCCTAGCACGAAGCCCTGCGGGACTCCAGCGGAGACTTTGTATACCCTGGAACCCATGTCCGTGTCCACCGTGAGCACCCTCTCGTTGAAGTAGCTCCTCGGGGTCTGCAGCAGGTACCCTGGGATGTTCAGGGCAGCGAGACTCTCCAGCGTCCGGTTCCAGTAGGTGGAGTTGAAGGCGTTCCTTATGTCTAGAGTTACCACTGTCGGTGAGGCAGATAGGCCTGAAGGAGGATGGATCTCCCCTTGCGGCTTGCCCGGCTTGGCGAGAAGCAAGAGCTTCTGTCTCTTCCATCTTGCCGGTATGGTCCCCTCCGACAGGCACTTGGGAGTACAGGGATGTGCTTCTTTGGGGAATAGCGCCTGCACTCTGGCATTAAGGGCTTCGGGGTCCGACGGTGCTGTGCTGTCTGCATTCAAACCCTTCACCACCAGCCTTTAGGCACCTTCCCAAGGGTCGTTTTCCGCTTCGTCGCAGAGTCTCAGGAAGCATTCCTTCTTCGCGTCCCTTATGGCCGTTTTGAGAGCATTTCTTGCCACTCTTTAGGCCTCGCTGCACTCGGCGACTCGCGACGAACCGCGATTGCCCATATGACATCATGGCCAACTGCTGTGCTCTCATACGTCAGGTCGATGAGAGAGGCCGCTCCTGCTTGGACAAAAGTATGTCTTGCTCCGTCGTTTAGTAGCACGACGTCCGTCGAGGCGAACGCCTCCAGGACCGCCCGACCTCTGGCGTTGGTTGCGGTCGATCCCCATTCCGGGGCCCAACGTCGTAGTCGGAGGCGGCTGCTATTGCTGCCGGGTCCTTTGTTGGCTCCTCTGCCTGATTGGCCTGTTGGCACATTGATGCAGGCGGCTGCTTTATGCCCAGTCTTGCCGCACTTAATGCAGCAGCTGATACTGCTTCGTGAAGGTGGCGCGGATCTCGCTCTCTGTCGTGATAGCGTACAGGTTCCGGATCTCGACGCTGACTTTGAAGGGCTCGCACTTCTGCCGCATCGCCCATGACCCGAGAGATACTCTCCCTTATGGAGTCAGCACTCTCTGTGCTTCCACTGGCTACCTCCAGAAGTTTTCCCTAGCCGTTCTTGACCGCCCACAGTGGTCGAAAAGGCTCATTTAGCGGCGTTTAATTCATATCTTCGAAGCTAATTCTTTTATTAACATGTTTAGAGTTTTTATGAGTAGAATATATATGTAGCTAAAACTTGAAAATAAAAAAATAAATTTTATACGTTTATATATATATTTTTTTTATTTAAAAAATTTGTTATTTTAATAATGTTTAGTCATCTTAGTTATTAAGTAATTAAGTTATTAAGTATATACAAAATTTAGGAAATATAACCTTTTATTAAATAATATATATAATGTATATATAAATAAAACCAAATTCTTATAATATTTTAATATGAAATAATTAAAGTTTTTATTTAAGGATAACATTTTATGTTACAAAAAGGAACGAGGTAGATACATACATAGATACCCAAATTAGTTAGTTGTTTCCTTATTTCTTAATCATAGAAATTTCCATATTTTTGTTGGCTGTTAATATTTTGAAGCGAACGCAAGGATGATATTACAGGATCTAAGGAACTTAAAGGTGTTCCGTCGTATTTTTCCTCGATGTTTTACGTGTATGGTGCTCACGGAAGTTTCAGACATTTCTCCAATGCATTAGAATTTTATGCAGGGAAAACGGCATATAAAACCATGGATATTCCTTAAAGCATATTCCTTGAATTCCTTGCTGGAATATTTATTTCGGTCCCGCAACTGATTGACCTTAGTTTTTTAATTGGTAATTTGCTATATGCAAAACACACTCAAAGCATCGAATCCAAGCATGTAAGGTTGATAGACCAAATGCATACAAATGTGTTTAGGTGGGTTATTTATTATTATTATATATTAACGACCTGCCCAAAGTTCTGATCAACTCCAGAGTACTTATGTAGGCGGACGATGTCAAACTTAACGTGCACTTTAAAAATTCTTTATCCAATGTTCTCAGGGTTACTTCTGGCGTCCCGAAAGGGAGCCATTTGGGTTATTTATTATTATTATTTATTAACGACCTGCCCAAAGTTCTGATCAACTCCAGAGTACTTATGTAGGCGGACGATGTCAAACTTAACGTGCAATATAAGGACGCTTCCTGCCAATCTGATTTACAGACAGATCTTAATAATTTTCAAACATGGTGCCGCATAAACTTATTAAACCTAAACGGCTCTAAATGCAAGCTAATGACATTCTCCCGTGTCGCTCCCAAGCTTGCGACTTACACGCTGAACTGCTGCTCTTTGGAACGAATTGCTATAGTCGATGACTTGGGTGACCGCCTGGATCCTAAACTTGACTTTATTGATCATATTTCGTGAATGGTGAATAAAGCCAGAGGTGTGCTTGGTTTCATTAAACGGTGATCAAAAGAATTCAATGACCCCTATGTTACAAAATCCCTATATATTTCTTTAGTTCGTCCTATCTTAGAATATGGATCTTGCGTTTGGAGCCCTCAGTATGGGGTCCACTTTTTACTTTTCGCTTTACGCGGTTTAAACTGGGATCCAAACCAGAGGTTACCCTCGTACTCTAGTAGACTCCTTCTAATTAACTTACCTTCTTTAGCTAACAGTAGAACCATGCTTGGCGTCACCTTCATTTTTAACCTTATCCACGGTGACGGTGGAAAGTGCTGACTTGTTGCACCGAGTAGAAATAGTAGATCCTATATTCCCTTAGTTTTGCGCCACTGTAGGACATCTTTTGAATTGCATGAACCCTTTAGAGTCCTATGTGCAAATTATAACGATTTGTACATAAAAACGTCAAATGTAGATAGCCTTCCCAAACTAAAACCCTTAATACTAACCCACTTATTACACATGCAGGCAAACAATCTGGCAGCACTCCAGTAGTCACTTCCTCGTATACCTTTCTTATATTTTCACATTTCCGCGCCCACTAACACCTAACACTTGAATGTACTGACCATAGTCCATCAACGTCCAGTATTCTCATTCATTTGCTTGGGAGAGGCCTTGTAAATACCACACACTTGTGACGATGATTCAGTCAGTGCACTAAACACTTTTCCATCGATCATTGTCAAATGATTAAAATTTAAAATTTTAAACTTTATTATGCTGTAGTGGCTCTCCTTCCATTTTTTTAACCAATTTTGCGATAAAATTCAAATTTTTTTTCGTTGAGCACTTGACTTTACTATGTATATAATTTGGCATCAATAATACTGTCAAAAATATAACTTTCAACCGCTTTAAATTTAGTGAGAGGCTAGCGCTCGCTATGCCATATATTAAAAAGCACCCGCTTTTCTACTGACATGAATCTAATATCTAAAAACAATAGTATTATTAAATTATGGCTGCATATGGGTACCATATGGGACATTGGACGATCACAAGACTTCATACAAATATTTAAAAATAGTTCTAGACCGAATACCGGTGGATAAAAGAAGTTCTGATCCAAGAAAGTTGTAGGTTAAGCTAATTTAAAAGATTAGGGTAGAGTAAAAGTTAACAATAAATTTTAACTACAACATATAAACACAGGTCACAAACACAACGTTTTGATGTTAATACCTTAAATTTTATTAAAAATTACTCCTGATGATTTATTTTGGATAAACAAAATTTTTACACCATTTTTAAGGCACAGCACAAAAAGGCGGGAAAGCTAAGTAAACCGTCCTGGCCCCGCTCCTCGGTGCTGCTGGTCTGTAGGCTGTACTGGCGGGGGTCGCAGCTGCCCGGGGCTTCGTCACTCACGGCTGTGCCGTCTGGCTGGCTGAGTCTTGCCCACGGGTCCGTCTGCGCTGACCGGTCCTTCTTTGGCACTGTTGCCGTCTGCTGTCCCTTGTCCACGCGGGGCTCTTCACCTGGGATGCTCTGGGCGCACTTGCTGCAATCGATATCCAGGGCGTCCGGCTTCTTGTCCGACATTGAGTTTCAGCATCTCCGCACCTGCTTTTCGTGCACCAGGCTGTGGAGTTTTTCCAGCAGCTTACCGAGCTTCGAGGCGTGGTGGGGAACGGGCTATCAGGCTGCTATCAGGGTTCTTTCCAAAACATTCTATCTTGCTATCTCTTCCGCCTTCTCACTCTCTCTTCGGGTCAAATGTGGACAAATGTGGCCCCCACGTAGTGCGCTGGTCACGCCAGCTGTTCGCACGATCAGCTGCTGAGCAGTGTAGTGTAACGAGCGCACTGCACGAATCTGGCAGCGCCACCCGGTGGGGAAAGAAACCTCGTGCCATGAAAGAAGCTGCTTGCTAGGAGTTTCAGCAAACGATTGCTGCGAAAGGAGTAGCAAACTTTTCCGGGCTGCTGCTGGAGATCCTTGGAAAGAAGTCAGAATCCTGCCACGCTTCGCCTTGACCGAGGTGTGCTCGCGGATCCGAAAAGGTGAAGAAGGTCATGGATCAGACTGACTGCGGTATAACCCCCATTAAATTCAAGTCGTAGGGAAATATTGGCCATCAAGGGAGGCTCTGCTTCGACCCGAGTTGGCCGAAACGTTCTACATAAACCCGGTGCATTCCGGGTGAAGGTCATCTTGCTACCCATTGCGGGAAATAAGAGCAAATCCACGTAGCGTTTGCGCATATTGGGCGTGGTCTGCGTCTGAGCAGACAGAACCTGAGCTACAGAACCTTGCCGAAGGTATAAAATGCTGCCAAGCATTGGGCGACAATGCAACAACAAAAATAATGTCTGAGAATAACTTAACTACTCCAGGTGGCGGCCACAAAAGTGGAAATCCACCCGTGGGAAATCCTACGGCTAGGGCAAGGATTCTGGAACACTCCTACACACCCTTACGTGGCGGTGACTGACTTGGCTGCCACGCTAGGTAATGCACCAAGCCAGTAGGAACAGCCGGGAAAGGGAGGCGCTGCTGCTTTTTTTCTAAAAGCCTGATAGCCCGTTCCCCACCACGCCTCGAGCCATCTTTACCCCTGGCCAACAACTGTCTGGCCGGATCGGACGGGCACAGAGATGACATCCAGAGGCCGCAGGAGCCGTGCCTTGACAGGTGAGTCTGGAGACTACTCTCTCAATGCATCCTGACCGCCGCTTCCACTTTTTTAGCCTAGGGGCACTGCCACAACGCGAGTTTTTACCGCAACGCCCGCGCTGGCGACCGCTCGCCGTGAGTTCAACCCTCGGTCCAAATAAATATATGAATGCATATGTGTGTAGCGGATGCGCCTATGCCGGCACGTGTGTATGTATGTACACAGCGTGGCTTAGCAGCACATAGGCGTGCAAAAGTGCTGGACGAAAATACATTAAATTCTGTATGAAACTCGTGGGCAGTTTCTGCACAAAATAACACTTTTTCCAGGGGTATTATTTGCCAGCCTTGTAGGTTCACCTTAATCTTCGTGAATTACGGTAATCAAAATCGTTGTGATTTTGTCGTTCTTACTCACATTCACACATTTTTTCTGAAACTTGAGTTTCCAATCCGCTCATTCAAGCTAGTTTTAGGTCTCTTGCAACTAGTTATATTTGCGTATTCTACTAATAAACACCTACGCACATCCCGACAAGTTTCTTTGGGTTTTTACTTATTGAGTGTTCCAGATTAAAGCTCCTTCAAGATTAAATCCCTCTTCAAACAAGAGGTTTTGATGAAAACTCCTTCTGAGTTTCGCGCTTCTGGAGATACCTGAAGATTCATATCATTCACCTCTTTTAATGTGGCAGGACCAAAAAGGAGCTCAGCTCTAATTGGAGGCTCTAAACAATGGCCTCACCACTGTTATCTACCTTGATTTGGCATCGATATTGGTACTTTAATGGAGTGCAATACTAATCAGCCTGCCCTGAAAACTCTTCGATGATGAAATCTATAAATGTATACTTAAAACATCATTTCGCACTTTTGCTTCCATAATGAAACTAAATATCATATATTATGCAAATATTAAAAAATACCAGAAAATTTAATGTTTAAGGCGTATTTGATTGCTCTGTTTTGATTATATAAATAACAAGAATGGAAGCTAACATCGGTAAGCCGAAGTTTTTATACCCTTGCATTTTTAAGTTTAAAGTTATACATTCACAGTTTTGCATTTTCCTTTACATTTAACGACAGTTTCTATGACAGTTATATGATACAATCTCATCAGATTTGCATAAAATTAAAACAAAAATTTTGATATAATATAAAATGGCTGTATCTCTAAGCAGATAAAAATATGTTGAAAAACATCGAAATTAAAATTTGTTTCAAAAGTTCGGTTTTGAATAAATTAAAACCGAAATTCTAGAATTATACAAAATTACTGTCCTAAATTATATGAAAATATGTTAAAACCCGGCTAAAATATTTTTTTTCCTTAACATTTTCCGATCGTTCCTATGGCAGCTATATGCTATCGGTGTTAGAGTTTCTGTAAAGTTTCATTCTGATAACTTCAAAACTGAGGGACTAGTTTGCGTAGAAACGGTCAGACCGGAAAGACAAACATGGCAAGATCGACTCGGCTGTTGGTGCTGATCAAGAATATTTATACTCGATGGGGTCGGAAATGTCTCATTCCCTGCGTTGCAAAATTCGGATATAAAGTGTTGAAAAATATATTAAATAAATAAATTTAAAAAAAAAAACAGATTAACTAAACAATATTGTAGAGTTTAAGAAACAGATAAAAATGAGTAGAAAATGCTTGTTCACTCACTCATTAGGAAGCTATCACTACAATAACTCAACTTATCGAATTTAATTTAATTAACATCCAAATATATCGCACTTACGTCCAAAACAATCTCCAAAGCCATCGCCGTCCAATCGATCCTCAGATATTTCACCTCGTTCTTCTGTTGCATGCCGATCCAATGACTCTATATTTGTCAAGACGTCACTATCAAATAGTTTATCCTTAAAGCAGTCAAATAATACAAATTGTTAACATAAGCCAAAAAATAATTACCTTAATACAAAGAAATGGATTAAACATTAGACACGAAAAAAAAATTAACTTCGGCACGCCGAAGTTTGTATACCCTTGCGGTTTACCAATTGATAATTACAAATTAATCAAATTTATTCATATGAAAAAATAACTAACAGGACTTATATAAATCATTTATGCAAATCATAAAAAAATCGCTTTTAATATTTAAAAAAAAAGCAGGCGTCAGGAAAGTGCAGGTTTAAATATTTTGTTGTTGTTTTTGAATTGGAATTACTTCCTAAGAAAGCAACGGGATTCTTTTCTATGCTAAATATAAAGTACCGCTACACAGCTGAGCGTCAAAGTCAACCAATGCAATTTGTTATACAAACGTGCTTGGTGATCTTCAAGGTCATGTTTCTCGTATTGTGTTTACAATAATTGAATTGTGTAAAATGAAAAATAAAGGTACAAGTAAGTAGAAATAATTTTAATTAACTGCCTGTTTTATACTCAACATAACCCTGAAACGGTACAATTTATCTCTAACTTTGACTTTCTGTAAGATCTATACAATTTTGAATCCATTTGACCTCTTTGAAATTTTACAAGTAGATTAACTAATAGATAATGTGTCGTTTGCAATTTATTTTAAGCTGCGATATCGTACGATTAACTTGAAAAATATCTTTTATTTAGGTTACCTCGGTATTCAAAAAGTAGATTTGCTTTAAATACGAGGGCTGCTATATATATTTCTGGCCAATCTGACATTTTCATTGGAAAGTTTGACATTTTTTAGCATAACATCACTCAGAACGTTTTGTCAATTAATCGCAAATTGTTTTATTACGGGGAATTAAATAATTCATCTCCGCCAAAAAATTGAATTGACTCGTGAACATTTTCGTGCGATAATTTTTCACAACTTTCGACGTGGATTATCACGACAAGAGTGCATCGATGAAGTAAAATCTTTGAATGGCTATGAAGCACCATCCTATAGCACTGTGAAAAACTGCTACAACGAATTCAATCGTGGCCGACGCTCGTCCAAAGACGAATTCCGTGAAGGTCGTCCAAAAACATCGATGCCGTACGTAAACTAATAATGCAAGACCATCATCAAACATATCTTCAGATAAAGGCATGCCTATGCATTTCTCCCACCAGCATACATTCGATATTGCATGAACACCTGGCCGTAAAAAAGGTTTGTTCTCGTTGGATCCCGCACAATTTAACAATCGCTCAAAAAGAGGCTCGTGTGGATTGGTGTAAAGAAATGCAGAAAAAATACGATCGCGGTGCTTCAAAAGACGTTTATAAGATCGTCACAGGTGACGAATCATGGATCTATGCGTATGAGCCCGAAACAAAGCAGCAATCGACCGTGTGGGTCTTCCAAGACGAGCCAAATCCAACGAAAAATGTTCGTGGAAGAAGCACTTCGAAGAAAATGGTCGCCAGTTTCTTCGGCAAAACTGGTCATGTTGAGCAACGTAGGACGGTCAATTCTGATTGGTACACCACCATTTGTTTGCCTGAAATCTTCGGAGAAATTCGAAAAACAAACAAGAGAAGGCGAATCATTTTGCACCATGACAATGCGAACTCTCACACATCGGCTCAAACTAGAGCCTTTTTGACCGGCCAAAAATGGTGGGTCATCCACCGTACAGCCCTGACTTGGCACCCAATGACTTCTTTTTATTTCCACACATCAAGAAAATAATGCGTGGTCAACGATTTTCGTCGCCAGAAGATGCTGTTGAAGCATTCAAAAACCATGTTTTGTAGGTGTCTCAATCGGAGTAGAAAAAGTGCTTCGAAAATTGGTTTGAGCGCATGCAAAAGTGTATAAATCTTGATGGAGAATATTTTTAACAAGGGTATATAAACAATAAAACTATTTGAGTTGATAAATATTAGTATTTTCATTATTAGGCCAGAAATATATATAGCGGCCTTCGTACTATGTATTTATTATTTATTTTTATTGTAGCAGGCAATAATAAATAAAAGCGGAATAAAAGGAATAAAAGCGAGTTAGAAGAAACAGACTAATTCTTTTTTACTAATGTTCTGATCAGACTTTCATTATAAAGATTTATTTTTATAGAGAACGCTTGTTATGGCTTCCAAGATTAAAAAACACGTCGAAGTCTTGAAGCAAAAATCTATATTTTCTTAAAACTTTTTCAAAAATTTATGGTCCTTTGCTTTACGGTATTAACTTTTTACTAAATCCAGAGGTACTATACAAATTCTTTAGTATGACCTTCTATTCTCATTGGCTACCTTCTTAGACATAGAAGGCGCCTTCAACAACGTAAACGCAGATTCCATCTTGAGCTCCCTCAACAAGATTGGAGTTGAAGCAGGCATCAGAAAGTGGATCGGCGCAATGCTAACGAGCAGAAGGATAACAGCCGAACTGAGTGGCACTCATCACACGAGGTATGTGAAGAGGGGCACACCTCAGGGAGGGGTTCTGTCTCCACTGCTGTGGCTGATTAACATGGACGACATATTGAGAGAACTCAATAGCGAAGGAGTTAAAGTGGTAGCATACGCAGACGACGTAGTTCTACTCACTTCAGGACCATTCCCAGACGTCATCAGCGAACTAATGACAAGGGCGCTGAGAAAACTCAACCAATGGGCAAAAGGCTGCGGGCTGGGCATAAACCCAAGCAAAACGGAACTTATGCTCTTTACAAAGAGAACAAAGATCCCCAGATTCAGTAAGCCGAAGATAGACGGTACGGAGCTGGAGCTGTCACAACAAGCCAAGTATCTGGGAGTGATACTGGACACGAAGCTATCATGGAAACAAAACATCACCGAAAGAGTAAAGAAAGCAGGCATAGCTTTCTACTCCTGTAGGAAGATGTTCGGGAAAAACTGGGGCATTAACCCCAAGACCATAATGTGGCTCTACTCAGCGGTTGTAAGACCCATACTCACATACGGAGCACTAGTATGGTGGCCAGCACTAACTAGGGCATACAACATCAAGAAACTAACTAGGATACAGAGATCGGCATGCG
>VNJV01011603.1:0-13102 GCA_008042635.1 Drosophila nikananu
CAAGGTGGAACAGCATATGCCGAGGGATGCGTGTCCGGGGGGTGCTTGGACACTAGTATGCGAACTCTGGTGGACCGGCCGACCCATCAGTTTAAACTAGGCTTACCACGGTATGCGGGCTCTACCGTGGTGGACCATCCCCATCCCAGCATACTCGTGGGAACAAAAATGAACAAGACTTATAAAAAACAAAACATAGGTGACCGCCAAACCTCAAGGGCGGAAGGGGACAACCCCCTCATAGAGAACTCGAAGACGCTAAGCGGTCGAGTGCTTAAGAAGGAAGAGGAGAGCTCCTCAGAGCGCCTTAATCCGGGGGCCAGTGTGACTGGGAAGAGTGAGCCAATTGGCCCGCCAAGTGGCCTGATCGGGGGCAAGTCCCTCGACGTGACCGCGGGCGGCTCCGGAGGTAAACCTAACCCAGGAGGCATGGCCCAGCAGCCGCAAAGGAAGAAGAAGACGCTGTACAACGAGCGGAGACGAGCGGCCTTCATCCTTTCGCGAGCCAACCCAGCCATGGAGGCGGACCCGGAACAAGCGGGTCTCATCAAATGGGCGAAAGGCGTACTGCCGGACTTCCAGCCGGTCAAGGCGGGAAGCGCAGCTGCCCCCAACGCCCAGCAAGCCAACGCAGTCGCGGGCGGGAGCGCCACCAAACGCCAGCGGTCCAGGGTGCAGCCTCAGCGGTCCTTCGCGAGGTTACCAGGGGTAAGATCCTGATTGGTGTGGTGGACGAGGGCTCCAGTGACGGACATATCCCGAGGGACCAGTGGCGGTGGATCGTTCGGGAACTGCACAACAGGTTCGTGGAGGAACTGTGGGGCACTGCCCCGCTGTGAGGATGCCGGTTGGCATCAAGGAGGCGTGAAGGTGATCGCGTGCGAAGACGCGAATTCGGTCACCTTCTACAAGAGAGCGATCGCGGGATTGGGTGAAGTATACCCAGGCGCGAAGTTCGCTGCGGTGGACTGGGACAGGACCCCCAGGAAGCCTAGAGCCAGGGCGTGGCTCTCACACAAACCCGCGGAACCGGAGAAGATTCTCAAGCTACTGCAGCTGAGCAATCCCGACTTTCCCTCCTCTGACTGGCGTGTTGCCAAGGTTGAGGAGGCCGTTGGTCCGAGGCGCCAGGTAGTCTTGACTCTTAATGAAGGGACAACCGAGGTGCTGAAGAAGAACGGGGGAGTTCTCCGGTACGGCTTTGAAAGCGTGGCTGTCCGCGTTTACAAAGCCGACGCGAAGAAAGAAATAGAGGTGGACCCGGACGTGGAGTTACCTCGCATCGAGGAGGCACCCGAGGTGTTGTCCGATGAAGAGGACATCCTCGAGGGTTATGTCTCGGAGGAGAGCGAGCTCGCGAGGTGCTTGCGCGGCGTCGAGATGTCCGAGGAGGAGGAAGGGCTGGACAAGCCGACCTCGGACGCCGACATCACTGTGATGGAGGTTAGGACGCAGAATGTCCTTGACGTTCCTGCAAATAATCCTCCACCACAGTAAAGCAGCTACCGCTGCCCTACTTGTCCACCTGGCGGAAGGTGGTATCGACGCTGTCCTCATCCAGGAGCCCTGGATCTGTGGCGACAGAATCCTAGGGCTGAGGGCAGCCGACTATAGGCTGTACGCAGCCCCTACAGCAGGTAAATCGCGAGCCTGCATACTCGCTAGGAAAGATTTAACGCTTTTCATGCTTCCCAATTTCAGCAATAAAGACATTATAACCGCATGTCTAGAGGGACCAAACGGGTCCCTCCGGATATGCTCAGCATACCTGGAGCACGACCAGGACCCCATCCCCCCAACCCTGAGGCTAGTCACCGAGGACAGCAGGAGGCTGGACCTTGGCCTAATCGTCGGGTGCGACGCCAACGCCCATCACCATCAGTGGGGCAGCACTGACACCAACGACAGGGTCTCTTTTTGATTTTATCCTTGCATCCAACTTGCTGGTGGGAAACTCGGGGAACGAACCCACCTTCATCACCAAGAACCGTAGGGAGGTCTTAGACATCACCCTTCTTTCTGAATCTCTAAGGGATACCATGAAGTCCTGGAGGGTGCTGGAGAAGCACTCATTCTCCGACCATAGGTATATTCAATTTACGCTGAGCTTCGATAGGTTCAATCCAGTCACCTTTCGGAACCCCCGGAGGACCGACTGGAAGAAATATAGATCCCAGCTATGTAAGATCCTTAAATCCCCTCCAACCCCAACCCAATCGGACTACGGTCCGGAGGGGCTTGAGCGACTCCTTAAAACTTTTACCGTCGCTTGTAGCACGGCTCTGGATAGGTCCTGCCCCCGTAGCAGGAACGGGGGGAAGACTGGGAAGAAGCCACCATGGTGGTGTGGGGAACTAGGCTGCCTCAAGAAGACCACGAGGCAGTCCTTCAATCTTGCCAAGAGTGACAACACGGACGCATCTTGGCGCCTCTATAAGACAAACCTGTCCCTGTACAACAGGGAACTTAGAAAGGCCAAAAGAAGGGCCTGGTCCGACTTTTGCTCAGGAATCCAGGACTACTCTGAGGCGTCTAGGCTGCGGAAGGTCCTCTCGACGACGCCCTCCAACCCGGGCTTCGTCAAGCGTCCTGACGACAGTTGGACGACCTCCAGTGAGGAAACCCTCGGGGTTCTCCTGGATGCTCACTTCCCCGCTAGCTCCTCTCAGATTTGCCTACCTAACGCCCCGACACGACAGGGTCCGTCTGAAATGACATACATTCTTATTGATAGGAACATCAAATGGGCAGTAAACAGTTTCAGCCCGTATAAATCCCCAGGGGTGGACGGCATCATACCTGCACAGCTCAGCTATGCAGATGAGCTATCCACGTCCTGGCTCCGACTGATCTTTTCGATTGTTCTCGACACAGGGGTCATTCCTAGTGGATGGCTCCGCTCGAAAGTTGTATTCATCCCAAAGGCAGGCAAGCCATCACACTGCACGCCTAAGGACTACAGGCCGATAAGCCTCTCCTCGTTTCTACTCAAGACGCTGGAGAGACTCATCAGCCTGCACCTCAGAACTAACATTCCCCACTCATCCTTATCAGGATCACAACATGCGTATAGGAGGGGCAGATCAACAGAGACAGCACTCCATTTGCTTACCAATATTATAGAAAAATCGCTCCACGAAAAGGAGTTCACACTCGTCGCCTTTTTAGACATAGAGGGCGCTTTCAACAACATCCTTCCAGGCTCAATCACGACAGCACTGACCAAGCTGGGGATTGATCAACACTCGGTGAGTCTCAGACAAGTCAATAGGGGCACACCCCAGGGCGGAGTCCTCTCCCCTCTCCTATGGAATGTGGCAGTCAACGAACTGCTCCAGGGCATAGAGGAGGGTGGCTGTCGTGTTGTGGCCTACGCGGATGATGTTGCCTTGGCATTTACGGGAAAATTCCCTCAAACCCTATGTGATAGGAGGTGTTTGCCGAGCCGCCTGCTGCGTCAGCGCCCTGGAGGAGAGTGGAGAGCAGATCAGGGAACAGCGCAGAGCGGGAGTGTGTTTATTTCGTTTCATTTCCATATTGCTTCATTTCAATATTGTTTCATTTCAGTTCTTTTCGTTTCAGAGTGTGTAAGTGGTAAGGGGTAACAGAGTATGGGTGAGTACAAAACTGACCTATCTCAATACATTTAGAATACAAAAGAAACTGACCTATCTCAATACATTTAGAATTAGGTAACAACGAGAATAACGAACTGCCGCCACTTCTTGCCACTGATTGGGCGAAAAGGGCAGATCCCCATATAGCCTTACGTGAGAGTGCATTTTTGCCATGCATCCATCATGCCCCCTGGCAGATGTGCAGCGGTATGGAACACGCAGCATCATTGACATAAGTCGTGTTACGCTATCTGCCAGCAACACATTCAATCCAAGCATATTGGCTATGTAGAATGTGGCCGCAATCAAAGGCGGATAATATTGGTTACAAAAATTGGATTTAGCGGTTCTGGACACACGCATGGCTTGCAGCACGCCCTCAACAGATCTCCCGTTTATTGGAGTCGCCCTCATAATAGTTGGCATCTTGGCAAACCGTTGGTCCTGGAGGATCGGCTTTTTCCCTACATATATGGATGCTCCAGCTCCAAGGAGGAGTGGACATTTTGCCACTAGCCAGCATCGCTTTCACCCCCATCTGAGGCGTTTATATTGCGGCTGACCCGGGCCTAGTTGCATATACAATTTTTCCGTGGGAATTGTCTTCATTGCCATCGATGCGCAACTCCCTGCCTTCATGCTGGCTGCAAATCCTTAACGCAGAAATTGAAATGGAAAAACAACACTATTGCTACGGAAGCTACACGTCTTTTTTGCCGCAAACCGCAGCTCTACAGTCGCTTTAACACATAGACAGCAGTCATTGGGCACCAGTCAGTTGCAGTGGCAGCAGCAGCAGCGGTTTATCAGCATCAGCCTGTGGCATGCCAGCAGCAGCGGATTCATACGTTTTGAGGAATAGCAACAACAGCAATAATCAATACCGGAGCAGCAGCTTGCTCGTCAGCATGGGAGACGTGCGCAACTGCATCAACAGCCATAACAACACCCTAATGGCCTTAACGACGATGACGTCGACTACAATTGGCGATGGCGATGGCGATGGCGACGATGACGACGATGGCGACTACGATGGGGATCTACAACTCAAGTGGAATCCTCATCTGTTTTTTTTTTGGGCGAGACAGCGGCTTGCGCCGCAGTGCGGCAGCGATTACAACACTACTGCCTGTGATCTGCTGCATATTGCGTCTCCACTCTCCCCAAACTTACTTACCAACTTACATACTTACCCATTGTATTTATGTCACCTTAACAAGACTCTCCATTGTCTCTATGTTGCATCCACGGATCTATATTACAATCCATTGGGTGGGTGGGCTGGTGGCTTTACTAGAGTAGAGTAAAGTAGAATAGGCCCCAGTCCCACCCCCACTAAATCTTGAGCCCCGTCATTTTTCTCGCATTTTTTGTTTTTTTGTTTATATATTTCTTGATTTTACATCATGCGAGTTTTTATAAGCGGCGGCCAAGTCCCATCATCTTCTTGGAAAACCTTATGTAGGCTTTGCCCATATGCTAGACCTGCCGGCCCACTTTCTGGCTAGGCGACCCAAAGGTGGCCAAGGTCCGACTTAGCCACTGGTTGCAGCGCGGCCGGTCTGATGTATCTGGCGGTTAAGGCGCCTAGTTCCATCTATAAACACTCTTCAGCCCAGTTGGAACCCCCATACTTATGCAGAACACGCAACCGGTTTTTTATTTTATAGTGTATTTATTATATTTATTGTATGCATTTATGTATATTTTTATATAATTTTTAAAATGTATTTTACATTTTTTAAGAAACAATTTTATGTGCAATATTTACATCAAACAATCTATGTTATTCTCGTTGTTACCTAATTCTTAATGTATTGAGATAGGTCAGTTTCTTTTGTATTCTAAATGTATTGAGATAGGTCAGTTTTGTACTCACCCATACTCTGTTACCCCTTACCACTTACACACTCTGAAACGAAAAGAACTGAAATGAAACAATATGGAATTGAAACGAAACGAAATAAACACACTCCCGCTTTGCGCTGTTCCCTGATCTGCTCTCCACTCTCCTCCAGGGCGTTGACGCAGAAGGCGGCTCGGCCAACACCTCACGCTGTTGCTCATCCAATCACATAGGTGATAGGATGTGCAACAGTCTTCGGTTCCTGGCGGATTGGACTGCCAGGTGCGGACTGGGAGTAAACCCAGTGGAGACCGAACTGGTCCTTTTTACAAGGAAATACAAAATTCCCAAAGTGGTACCCCCTAAGCTTTGTGGGATACCTCTCCCTCTTAAAAATCAAGCCAAATATCTAGGTCTAATCCTGGATAAAAAACTAGACTGGGGCCTCAACACAGACGAGAGGGCCAAAAAGACCACAATCGCGCTATACACCTGCCGCAAGGCTATCGGGCTAAAATGGGGAATGACCCCAAAAATAGTCCGCTGGCTGTACACGGCTATCATTCGCCCGATACTCCTGTACGGAGTGGCAGTCTGGTGGCCAGCTCTAAAGCGGTCCACCTGCCTGGGCAAGTTAAGAAAAATACAACGCATGGCTGAGATCTGTATGACAGGCGGCCTGCGCACAACTCCGGGAGACGCCTTGGACGTTCTCCTGGACATCCTCCCAATTGAAATAATGGGAGAGATGACCGCGTCACTCTCGGCACTAAGGCTGAAGGGCGCGGGCCTGTGGAGAAGATCGAGTCTCGGACATACGAACCTCGGCTCTGCTCCACACCTCACTGAGGGAGACACTGACTACTGTGTCCCCGTAGAACACCCTATCACACCCTTCCAGGTTTACATCCCCGTCAGAACGGATTGGAACCTAGGACCCCCTGGACCCCCAGGGTCCCTTCACATTTACACGGATGGCTCAAAATTGGACGGCCGGGTGGGAGGAGGTATTTACTCTGAGCACCTGGGATTAAACGTCTCTTTTAGGCTACCCGACCACTGTAGCGTCTTTCAGGCGGAAGTTTACGCCATCAAAGAAGCCCTTGATCAGCTCCCCCCGACTAGGGTCAGAGCTCCCGTATGCATTTTCTCTGACAGTCAGGCTGCTCTGAAGTCACTCGAATCTATTTCTTCTAACTCGAAGACCATCAACGACTGCCGCAGATCTCTTCACGAGATGGCGGAGCAGTACGACCTCCACCTCATCTGGGTCCCAGGACATAGGGACATCGAGGGCAACTGTGCTGCCGATGAGCTGGCCCGGCAGGGTACAACCTCCCCACTTCAGCCGGAGAGGGAGCTAGTTGACATGCCTCTGGCCACTCGCAGACTACTTTGCATGGAACACTTCCATCTCCTCGCGGACAGAAAATGGGAAAACCTAATCACCTGTCACTACGCTAGAATGATCTGGCCACGCCGATCAGCGAAACGCTCCAAGGAGCAATTGTCTTTAAGCAGGGAAAGCTGCGCCCTGGCCGTTAGGGCTCTCACTGGTCACTGGCTACTTGGAACACATGCGTCGAGGCATGTCGGTACACCATAATGACTTCAGTAGAAGTTGCAGGGACGAGGAGGAGGAGGAGACCGTTCTTCACCCGTTTCGTCCAAGGATGGGGTTGGTCCTCTCTAACTTAGGATTGGTCATCGGCCCATGAGAACCTATAGCGGACGGGGGACCTAAGCCTATGCGGCATCACAAGGAGCCTCCTCAGGCTCAAGTGGACGGCCCGGCTCTTTTGAGCCGGCCGTCACCGCCCTAACCTAACCTAACCTAAGTCACCGCCAGGAGCCTTTTTTGGTTTAAGCTCCTTGATGACTTTTGTGATCTCTTTTTTTACGTTCTTAGTTTCCACATCCTTCCGTTTAGGTGTTGAGACCCTGGCTTCTGTGACGAGTACCTCTTACAGAGCGGCGGTAGAGCACACTATATCCTCTGCGATATTTAGTTGAGGAGTTAGCTCGATGTGGAAACTTACATAATTTCTGTATTTCATCCAGTTAGTGTTGTGCGACGTCAGCCTGTAGGGGGTCCGTAATTTCTGGGCTTTAAAAAAGGGTTATCAACAATGGCGAGTGGTCAGAAGAGAGATCCGGTACGGCTATGGTGCTTAATAAATTGCGCGAGATGTTTTTCGTCACCGCGAAGTCAATTAGATCTGGAATCTTTCTGGGGTCTGCGGGCCAGTATATGGGGCTACTAGGAGAAACATAGTCCAATTTATTGCCCACTTTTAAAAGTGCATTATAAAGTGACATTCCCTTGGGAGTCACGAGTCGTGATCACCAGTGCATGTGTTTGGCGTTGTAGTCTCCTGAAGCTATGAAGCGACCCCCCAGAGTGTTGTAGAAGTCCATGAATTGACCTTCAGAGATAGTAAAGCGAGGTGGGCAGTAGACAGCGGCGATGCAAAGGTTGCCCTAATTTTTTGCAAGCCTTTGGTGAAAGTGGTGTTTGATGCGTTATCTAATTAAGATGCCGGTTCAGTCGTGGGCCTTGCCATCCGGGTGATCTGTTCCGTAAAGGGTATATCCTCTTATATGGAAGTTATGTCTCCCTGTGAGGAGCGTCGCAGCATGACGTCGATGTGATTTAAATTTAGAAATAGAATTATTTCAAGTTTATTTTGGGAAATACTGTTGGCATTCCACATGGATATACGTAGGTTACTCATTTATTATTTTGACTGTTGTACTACAAGCAGCTGAACCATGTTCTGGTTCTGAACAAGGGTTTGCCTAGTTGTTTTTATAATATGACATGAGTTCCATCATACTTCGTTTCATTGTAAAAATCATAGATTCAAATTTGCTTTGCGGCTGCCCTGGAAATTGCTGAGCATTTTCTTAGTGTGGCTGGGGTGGATTTTCTATGCCAGTTCTTAGTGCTTCGGCGTAAGATATTCCCTTAGTTGTATTTAGCGGCCCCAATGACGATCTGGTTGCCATGGCGAAAAATACGTTTGGCAAACTTTTTGAGCTATAATACGCATTTTGTGTATGTTGTTGGCGCTGTCTCTCGTCTTATGCAACTTCTCAGTTCCCACACAGCCTCCACAGTTGCCACATTTTCCTTTTGGGGTTTTTCTTTGTAAGCGGGACACTTTACGGAGTTGTCGAAGTCTCCGCAGACTATCCGAAGTGTGCAGTATGTCTTCGAGTGTCCATACTCCTGGCAGATTGTGCATTGCCATGGCGAAAAATACGTTTGGCAAACTTATTGAGTTATAATATGCATTTTGTGTATGTTGTTGGCGCTGTCTCTCGTCTTATGCGACTCTTCAGTTCCTTCAGTTCCCACACAGCCTCTGTAGTTTGTCGTATGGTTTCCTCCACAGTTGCCACATTTTTCCTTTTGGAGTTTTTTTTTGTTAGCGGGGCACTTTACGGAGTTGTCGAAGTCTCCGCAGAGTACGCAGACTATCCGCAGTGTGCAGTTTGTCTTCGATTGTCCATACTCCTGGCAGATTGTGCATTGCCGTTGCCGTTTGTGTGGTTCTTCCACGGTGAACCTTCGATGCAGTAAGAGCTGCAGCTTGTAGATCGGGTGCACTTTGTTTTTCTTTAGGGCTTTGCTATCTGGTTCAAGCTCGACCTTGTGGAGTGGTTGGGGCTTTTTGTTTCTGCTAATTATGTTGCTGACATTTTTTGCACAAAAGCCCTTGGCTTTAAGAGCTTCTTGAATCTCAGAGAGGGCAACGTCAGGTTCGATTCCTTTTAGTACTACTTGCAGTCCTTTGCTGCTTTTTAGTTGGTAGGTGTATAAGTTCTTTTTTGCTTTCTCCAAGTAAATAAACACAGCTCGGAAGTGGTCTTCGGACTTCGTTTGAACTTTGGTTTTGTGGACGTTCCCTTTAATAAGCGGAAATGATCGGTTCCGACCACCGCAATCATTTTGTTGACCAGGGCGTTTGAGCTTTTTTCCCTTATTTAGATAGGTGGTTTTTTTCTGGGTCGAAATTCGTGTATTCTCTTCAGAGCTAACGGTCGTGTTTTTGTTTTGCGCTCCGAATCTTTTGTTGTTTTGATTTTAAACCCACCGGTGTTTAATAAATCACTCACTAAATCTTCTTAATTTATTTCTGCCGTTTGCTACCGCGTGCATGAGATTTTGTTTTGTGTTAAATTTGTATAAAATCCAATATTATTTTTGTGCTAAGACGTTTTCTGCATTCTCTTTTGTGCCTACCCCGCTTCCCCCGCTTAAGTTCCGTTGGTGTTTAGCTGCAGCTAAGCGGTTCTAAGCTCTCGCTCTCACTATTTTTTATCGCTCTCACTCTCCCGCTCACCCGCGTTGACGGTTCTCTCTTGCTCACAGTGGGCTAAGGTTTGTGAAAATGTCTTTCAACGTTGTTTGTGCAATTAAAACCTGCCCACATAAAAATGTTTTGGCAAACCAACCAAGTCTCCTTTGCTGGCTTTGCGATTGTACACGCTAAGTGTGTCGACATGACGGGCCGTATCGCAGATGTAATTTCCAGTAAAAATGGATTACATTAATGTTGCCCGTCCTGTCGAGAGGTTGAGAAGGAAATAAAATCCTTCATGCGGCAGACCAGAAACGGATTTAGTGAGCTTACGGTCAATTTTCGCAAAGCGAATGATCTGTTCACTGCGTTAGACGCTCAGTTTAATAGTCTGAAGCTCTTAAACGAGTCGCCAAAGCGATCACCCCTTCGGCACAGCCATTGACCCCGATACCAAGCCCAATGGTCTTGAGATCGGGGGCGGTATTAGATTCGGTAACCGAATGTACAGGGGTGCAAATGGCAACTGGTCCGCCAGTAATTTCCATTGCGTCCGCTGCTGTGTCCCATGATCGGACTCCGCAGACATCCCAGGGCAAAAAAACATCCGGACTACCGGCTGTTGGTAATTGTTACCTAAAACCCGAAAACAATATTTGTTTCGCGGCTTGCCCCTGACCTCGCATCGGAAAATGTTCTTGCCTATATTAAAGGCAAAACCCAAGCCGAAAATATAAAAGACGAAAAGTTCAATTTCGTCTTTTAAGATTAGCGTCTACACGGAATTATTCGACACAATTTGCTCTGGTAACTTTTGGCCCGAGCACGTTGTAGTTAAGGAATTCGAGGCTAAAACGAAGAAAAAGCTGCCAGTGGGAGTACACCTCCCTATACCGCCACAAACCGCTAGGACCACCGCAAAGACAACCTTAACACCTTCAGTCCCAAAAAACTAACCACTTCCTTCCAACTTTCCTATCGGAATACTAGAGGCTTACGCAGCAAGCTCTCGAAATTGTATTCTGACTGCTTTTCCTTTGCATCCCAGGTAATTTTGTTTACCGAGACCTGGTTAAAGCCAGAGATCCTTAGCTCTGAGATTTTCCCGGGTAAGTAAACAATTTTCAGGGTAGACCGACTTGTCCAGCGTGGAGGTGGAGTTTTAATTGCCGTTGACTCCTACCTTATCTCCGAACTTGTTGCCCTTGACGATGTCACAGATATCGAATTCATTTGTTTAAAACTTTCCTTTCCAGGTAGTTTTCTTTATATAACCTGTTCGTATGTTCCACCATCGGCTGAGGAGCCTATTTATTGGAAACACCTTTCGGCAATTCAGGCCGTTTCCAACAGGCTTTCAGATCGAGACCAACTCGTAACTCTAGGGGACTTCAATATACCTGGAGCTCGTTGGTCATCTGATGGAGTGTCAAATGTCCTTCAGACTGTGGCACAGCATGACCTTATCGACCTTATAATTCTTTAAACCGCTTATTGGATCTTTGTTTCGTCTCTGATCCTCTAGGTGTAGACTTAGTTAGAGTTGAAAATCCTTAGCATCCAACCTTCGAAGTGACTATCGATACGGGGACGGTTGTAAAGCATAAATCTGATCATTTAGCCAATAAGGTTTGCTGTTTTCGTAAAGCTAACTTTCATACGCTAAATAATCTAATATATGAATTTGATTGGTCAAATCTGTACATGTGTACTGACATGGCAGCCGCCGTGGACATTTTTGACAGTGCCATGAATTCGTTCTTTTTATCCTGTGTTCCGTTAACCTATCCGTCTGTCTCCAATCAACAAGGAGCTGACACGCCTAAAAAATGTGAAGTCTAGGCTCTATAATAAATATAAACTCACTGGTTTTCAAACTGTCCTTTCTCACTATCTCAGCGCTCAGTCGAAATTTACCGTGCTTAACGCTCGGTCTT
Organism: Drosophila nikananu; assembly: GCA_008042635.1. Classification (NCBI taxonomy): domain Eukaryota; kingdom Metazoa; phylum Arthropoda; class Insecta; order Diptera; family Drosophilidae; genus Drosophila; species Drosophila nikananu. The sequence continues at coordinate 11,708 of VNJV01011603.1, forward strand.
ATAAAAGTTATCCGACTCGTTGTAGGGTTCAGTTCTCACAGGACCCGAAACAGTTTTATAAATTTGTTAATACCAAACGTAAACCAAACCTTTATCAATTCAAACCTGATTAACCAGATGTACCCTTTCCCAATGCCCAGTTCGAACCTAATTTTCAGTCCTATCTTAGACGAAAGCTCTCTTAGTCTGGATCTTCAGCGTGTTAAGCCAGTTTATGCACCGGGTCCCGATGGTATACCGGGCTGTGTACCCAGGTACTGCGCCGAGGCTCTGCGCAACCCCCTTCTAAAATTGTTTACCTTATCTTTAAAAACATCACAATTTCCCCTTATTTGGAAGGAATCATTTGTTATTCCTCTCCACAAAAAAGGTATCAAATCGGACGCTTGTAACTACAGAGGAATCTCTAAGTTGTCGGCGATTCTAAAACTCTTCGAGAATGTAATCACTCCTCACTTGCAGCACTTATGCAGATCCGTAATTTCTCCATGTCAGCATGGATTTATGAGTCGAAGATCGACTACTACAAACCTTCTGGAACTTACCTCATTTGTTATTAGGGGTTTCCAACGAAGCCTTCAAACCTATGTGATTTACACGGACTTTAGTAAAGCTTTTGACTCGGTTAATCACTTTCTTCTTGTAAGGAAGCTTGATTCAATAGGGTTTCCAGTTGACCTTCTTAATTGGCTTCAGAGTTATTTGAGTGACAGGACTCCAAAGGTACTGTTTAAAAATGCTTTATCCAACTCTCTCAGTGTCACATCTGGCGTCCCACAAGGCAGCCATCTTGGCCCACTGCTATTTACATTGTTTATCAATGACCTTCCGCTAGTTCTAACCAACTCTAGGGTACTTATGTACGCTGACGATGTTAAACTATGCTTGCAGTATAAGGACAGCTCATGCCAGTCAGACTTACAATCGGATCTTAACAACTTTCAAGCATGGTGTCGTGCTAACTTATTACACCTCAACATCTCCAAATGCAAACTGGTGACATTTTCACGTGTCACTCCCCAGTATGCAACTTATATTATCAATGAATGCGCTTTGGAACGAATAACTCGTGTTGACGATCTAGGTGTCCGACTAGATCCTAAGCTTTCGTTTTCAGAACATATTTCGTCCGTGGTTAACAAGGCCAAAGGCATGCTTGGATTCATCAAAAGGTGGTCAAAGGAATTCGATTCTCCTTATGTAACGAAGACTCTCTTTACTTCGTTAGTTCGTCCCATTTCTTGGAGTATGGTTCTTGCGTTTGAAGTCCTCAATATGGAGTTCATATTAACCGCATTGAATCTGTTCAAAACAACTTTCTGCTTTTACCCTGGGATGCTGACCTGAGATTACCGTCTTACTCTAGTAGACTTCTATTAATTAACCTACCTTCCC
>VNJV01011617.1:0-83981 GCA_008042635.1 Drosophila nikananu
AAACTTGATATGTAATTTTTGACCAAATTTTTCACAATTTTGACGATGGAACCCCTTACATTTTTATGGAAAAAATGGCTACATTTTTGGCCTAAAAATCGAGAACACCTTAAGGGTTTTTTGATCATAACTCGGCTAAAACTCAACCGATTTAAGTATGGTTTCGTTTTTTATTCTTAGTTTTTATAGGAGAACATTTCTGCATTTAAAACTCGATATCTAATTTTTTGACAATTTTTGCCAATTTTGACGATGGAAAAAATGGGTCCATTTTTGGCTTAAAAATCGAGAACACTTTAAGGGTTTTTTGATCATAACTCGGCTAAAACTCAACCGATTTTAGTCTGCTTTCGTTTTTTATTCTTAGTTTTTATAGGAGAACTCGATATCTAATTTTTTGACAATTTTTGTCAATTTTGACGATGGAAAAAATGGGTAAATTTTTGGCTTAAGAATCGAGAACACCTTAAGGGTTTTTTGATCATAACTCGGCTAAAACTCAACCGATTTTAGTCTGCTTTCGTTTTTTCTTCCTAGTTTTTATAGGGGAACATTTCTGCATTTAAAAGTTGATATCTAATTTTTAGACAATTTTTGCCAATTTTGACGATGGAACCCCTTACATTTTTATGGAAAAAATGGGTAAATTTTTGGCCTAAAAATCGAGAACACCTTAAGGGTTTTTTGATCATAACTCGGCTAAAACTCAACCGATTTAAGTATGGTTTCGTTTTTTCTTCTTAGTTTTTATAGGAGAACATTTCTGCATTTAAAACTCGATATCTAATTTTTTGACAATTTTTGCCAATTTTGACGATGGAAAAAATGGGTAAATTTTTGGCTTAAAAATCGAGAACACCTTAAGGGTTTTTTGATCATAACTCGGCTAAAACTCAACCGATTTTAGTATGGTTTCGTTTTTTTTTCTTAGTTTTTATAGGAGAACATTTCTGCATTTAAAACTCGATATCTATTTTTTTTTTAATTTTTTTAACATTCTTGGCGATGTAAGCCCTAATTTTTTTTGTTGAAAAAATGCTTAAAAATTTATAAAGAAAAAGCTTTTTTAAACTGCCCTCTCTCTCTCACATCTCATCCGTGGAAAACAGCTGGGAAATGTGAAACTGGGTTTTCCACCAGACCACAATCCAACATCAACCAAGCGATAAATGATGATTGAAATGATGTGGCTCATCCAAAACATAAACCAAGATTGTTTAAAGAATCTTCTGAGAGGCTATACAAAATAATTTGCCTCTTTTGGCTTTTGCAAAAAACAGCATGGATTATGATGCCAAAAAATATTTTAAAGTGAATCAAAGAAGCCGTTCTGTATTTAGTTATTTTAAAATATTCAAATGAAAAAAGGTACAAAACCTAATACGCAAAGTAGCCCCAGAAAGCCAGGTAAATCAACAAAATCCTATATATTTTTTTTTTTTGTATTTAGACTTTTTTAATTTTTTTTTTACATTTTAATTTTAGTTCTTGGTTGATGTTCCAAAACAAATAAACGAAACTAAGTAATCTGAGAGTATTTCAGTGTCTCACAAGAGCCTCCAAAAGTTTAACAAAACAAGGACCCCCATGAATTTGAGGATGCCTTTATAAGTTATACGATTATTGCACTGGAGCATCGAGTCATCATTCATGTCGGCAGCCTGTTCACGCCTAAGTTGCTCCACGCTATTCCTGGTCGCTCTCTTTGTTGCCCTCCTTTTTGCAGCCGGATTTGTTTTCTTCATGTTTTCTTTGTAGCAGGCGTTTTCTTTGGAGCCCTGCGACGACGGGATGCGGCAGAAGTTTCAGGTTGCTCTTCATCGCCATTCTTGAGAATTTTTGAAGACCGTCGTCGACGTGAAGCAGCAGAAGTTTCCGTTTCCTCTTCGGCGGCATTCTTACGAATTCTTGAAGACCGTCCTAGACGAGGAGCAACAGAAGTCTGTGGTTGCTCCTGGGCATCTGTAGTATTCATTTCTGCATTCAAAGCTCAATACATTTTTTGTTTTGCCAATTTCGAAATACTAAAACGCGCGCCATCAAATAATCTCCTAACGCTAGCCGTTCTAGTATTTTTGAATCTGAACTGTTCCCTGGACATCGCAAAGTCTGGCAACAAGCTGTTTCAAACTATTTGCCTCTCGTGCTCTCTCACTATTTTGGAACGGTGTTGTATCAAGAACGATGGAATACAAGATTGTGCAAACACGAAGCGAAAAAAGCGAAGGCAATTTTGACGTCATTTTGACGTCACGGGGTACAATTTTGACGTCGCTGGAATAACGGACCTGCGCGTGCTGTTGAGCTCAACCGTGCTGCCAGACCCTTGTGTTCGAGATGAGAGCCCAGCTGTGGGACTATCGCACTCACGCCAGCTGTTATCTGTTGTCTCCAGGATACAAAGATATATCCCAATTTGGAAAGTGTTTCTTCAGGCGAAATTCATAGTTTAGAGTTTTAATTTCTTCCAACCGACCGACCTATTGTTTACATTTAACCCCCGGCGGGGCACCTACCAGTTTGTGGTCGCCGTGACAATAGCTGTGACTGGTAACGCGTAGGCTGGACGAAGTTCCATCTCTAGCTCTCGGCCATAGTCAAAACATTAAAGTCGCATTTTTACAAAGTTGAAAAATGTTGAATTAAGTTCTTATTTAGCAGTAGAGCAACGTAAAAAGAACGGCCAGAGGTGGGTAGTGGTAGGTTTTAGTTAAATACCATCCTGCTGACGGCTGGGCGACCCCGAAAACGTTAAAAGAAAGCGAGAAAATTTGTCACTGGGCGTCAGCAGGCGCAACCAATTTATTGATTTTTTTTCGCGAAGAAAGCAAGGTCCGCGTACAGATGTTCCGATTAGAGTTTAAGATTGCAGATTAATATGTATTCGTGGAGTGTGCATTTGCAATTGCGAAACCCAGTTGGCTTTGCTGTGGAACAAACCTGCGGATACACGCTTTCTTCGCACTTGGCCTGGCCAGTTGGTGACATCATCAGAGCCAACATTATTCACGCTCCCTTCCCTTGCAGCGAGTCTAACCCACATCCACCTGCAGTTCCAGTTCAGCTCTAGACCAGCTCCAGTTCCGCACCAGCAAATCCCGCACACATCCAAGTCCTAAGCAGCCACCGAAATGGATCGCAAGGCTGAGCTGGAACGCAAGAAGGCCAAGCTGGCCGCTCTGCGCGAGGAGAAGGATCGAAGGCGGCGCGAGAAGGAGATCAAGGATATGGAGGAAGCGGCCGGCCGAATTGGCGGCGGTGCTGGCATCGATAAGGATCAGCGCAAGTGAGTTTCCATTACACCATTGACTTTGCATTGAAACTAACCTGCCTGCTGTGGCGTTTTTAGGGATCTAGACGAGATGCTGTCGTCGCTGGGCGTGGCCCCCGTGTCCGAGGTGCTCTCCTCACTGTCCTCCGTCAACTCGATGACGTCGGATAACTCCAACACACAGACCCCCGACGCCAGCCTGCAGGCCACCGTCAATGGGCAAAGGTGAGTAATACTCGAATATTAAGAGTCTAGAAGTCATTTCAGCTTCTTAAAACCAAAATAAAATAGGTCGAATATTGAAAAAATACCATCAATATCAGAAGTATGCCTCAATTTAAGGCAAAGTCCTTAATACTAGTTCAATTATTGACAAAAACTAAGCAGTTTTATAAAATCAAAGAAACCACTTTAGACTCTGTACTTGAGAATTTATTTATTAATTTATTTCCTGCCAACTTTGAAATCTAGCCCGATACTGATACTGATTTCCTCCTCCTTTAGCGGCGCCAAGAAACAGCCCCTCAACCTGAGCGTCTACAATGTGCAGGCAACGAACATTCCACCAAAGGAGACGCTGGTCTACACGAAACAGACACAGACGACCAGTACTGGCGGACACGAACGTGATGGTGCGTATTGGAGCCGGGGAGGGGAGCTTGGGGATATACTTCTACCACTGTCCATAGTTTCAAACCATCTTTCGCTACTGTTGCTGTTCTTGTTCTTGGTCTCGTTGTTGACTGTGTTTGGCTTCCCTGCGTCCCCGCCCATCTGGCGGAAGGTCTACCTCTCGATTTCTCTTTCCACCTCTATATATCTCCTCCGAGTTGTCCCGTTCTGTCTGGCGCTAGTTGAAAATGCTGCATGCTGCCCCCATCCTGATTTCGGCTCCGGTTGCGCGCTTATCCCTCCCCCCAATAAACCCCATACCCTCCGCGTCTCCTGTTCCCAGCAGAGAACAAAAAGAAAAGCATAATCCATAGTGAAATAAAATAACAAATACAGTTCTTTCTTGCCACTCCTCGCCTCTGTCAGGATATATGGAGGACTGGTGGCGTCCACGTAAAGGTACTAATCTTAATTATAAGCAAACTCCACACCTAATCAGATCAGCACAAAATTTGTATGGTAAAAAAAGAAACCTAGACCGAAAAATACATATGTATATGTGACACGCATAGAGAGAGCCATGTGCAACGTTTATACGATCCCTGATATAAGACGTATAAGCGTGGTAGAATTGGTGCCCAAATTATGACAGTCCCATTGCTTTTTTTTGCTTCAACTCGATGTTGTTACTTTGTAAACGCAATCACTTCTGTTAGATCGTTCATCTTATGACAGCTTCCCCTTACTTTGCTCCTTTCGCCTTATTTTATTTTACCCACAAGTGCTGCCAGTAGAGCCTTAAAATCCAATAATATCAAATTCCTTGCTTAAAATTTCCTTTAAAAATGTCTTCTGTCTGTTTGTGGCTATAACTTTCCTATAAATTTACTAGCAGTCCCACTCTAAAGCTATTCGGTGTATTACAAGATGCATACGTTGTTTTCAAGCATTGATTAAATTTAATCAGATAATATAGAAATTTAAATTTAAAACATACAATGATTAAAAAGTGTTTTAAAACTTCTTATACTTAAATCAAACCTATTTGCCATTCCTTAATAATTCTTATCTTGAAACCTGTAATTTATTTATGCGAATCGATGCCTTGAGTCGATTCTTTTTTTATAATTATAGTTAAAATAATATTAGTATTATTATAACCACCTGGTAGTACTACAGTAATTACAGCCATCGTTACGATTATTAGTTTTGTATTCGATCCATTCACGCTGCAGTCTCCACTCATCCACTATTCCATCAGTCCAGCATCCATCCATCCATCCATCCATCGATCATTCGCGTTTACACCGTTTGAGAGCATTTAATAATTTGTCTATTTACTTTCTCTCTCTCCCCCCTTATCTGTTTTTGGCACGCACGCAAAAAAAACTGCAGCTCATGCTACGGATTATTATGGTGAGTAGTCCTCGTTGTATGCGTAACCTTCTACCTAGAACTTTTCAGCCTCCGTAGCGGTCTGTGTATGGCACCCCGTAAAGCGTATCGTATAACCGTACCCGTAGTATCCGTAACCCGTAAATCTGTATTTATCCCAGCTCTATTTATGTATACATATTTATCCGTATTACGTATTCGAACCTCTACCTGTGTAGTTTTGCTCTATCCCTTCCAAACCGACACTTTTCCTTCTCAACGTAGTCTTGCCGACATTCTGTCTTGTATGACTTATATAGTGTATGCCTGATATTGCTATTCTATGTATAGATCTATGATTATGTCTTAGCTTCTCGTAGTTGCTTCTTCGATCTTCGTTTCCAATTCGAACGTTTGATTTTTCCCCAATCCGGATTTTATATACATATATACATGTATATTTATATATATATGTATGTATATACTTATGTGTATATTTTATATGATTTTTAAAACAACCGATTTGTTTCAATTAGCTCTAGAACCACATCGCAACAGAGATTCAGTTTACATCAAATTGTGTATGAAGCGATTATATCGAAATGAAAAGAAAAATCAACAGAAAATTGTTAATCTCCACCCAATTTATAAGTTCTTAATTCGTTTAAGTATCGTAGTTTTCGAATTCGTTTTTAGTTTTAACCTTTTTTTTATTAACATATTTTTACCATTTCTGGCTCATATGAAGGCTATATGTATTTGAAAGTTATAATTTTAGAAGAAGCCGTATCTTATCTTCATTTTGATCGATTTTAGCATAACCGAATATTAGAACAAATATTTCTAGCGATTATTATTTAGAACAGTTATATATTTTAAGTCTATGGTAACCTATAAGAATCGATCACGAACACACAAACATACACACACAATCACACAGCGAAACTGCATGTGAAAGCACAGAATCGAGAGTCTATATATGTATGCATATCTATGAATACGTACGTAAGATTAATTAATCGATATCGTTGAACATCCTCAGCTGTATGATAAAAACTATCTCCTCCCCTCGCCACATTTTGTGTTCTCATTAAAGAAGCCAGGCTTGAGTATTTAAGCATACATACAAACATTTATCGTATATATACAACATATATTCGTATGTGACCATGTGTGATCATTTCGCAAAAACAACAGTTAAAAAAGCACACTAAAAGCATTCCACACTTTTTACCTTATCGTTTTACCGTATGCATTTAGTTAAACATAATTTCAGTATCGATCCATCGATCGATTTAACGACTTTTATTGGCGGTATGCTAAAGCCATACTCTTTCCGTTTTGATTTTGATTTCAAGTCACAAAACAAGAAAAACTACCAGCAATGTATGTACAATATATTTATTTCTTTATATTTCTTCAAGATGAATACAATCTTAATCCGGGTTTAGAGTGGGAGGATGAATTCACAGGTAGGTACAGGCCAGACGCCGCCCCATCGAAATATTGAACAGTGATGAAGGAATCGACATGAAGCAAAATAGGAACATTCCAATTCTCACTTGGCAAGCGAAGCGATATTGAAATCGAAATCGAAGGAAAATCACAGAAAATGCGATTGAAAATTCGATTCTTCGAGATTTCCGTGTTGAAAAATCCAATGAATTGAAGAAACACACACATTTGCGCTCTCACATCACTATTCTAACGGACCCGTCTCGCTCTTTATCTTTCCCTCATCTATGCTTGTGTACAGCTTTTCTTGCATGACTACTATTGCTCCTGCTCCTGTTCCTGTTCCTGTTCCAGCCACCCTCCCGCTGCCCCACCCTGACCACCTGTGCGTGCCGTGTTGCTAACCCCAATCACTCATCCTAAACTCTGGATATATTACATGATAACCTCGTCCTAACCACTAACTCCTCTCACGCAACAAGAAAAACAACAATAGCAGCAACAACAGCGCAGCAGCGACAGGGACAGAGACAGGGATGCGCTAGGCTTGCTCCATTTCATGCTTCAGAACGGGATGGCCATATGTCCTTGCCACCCACACTCACCCCATCACTCCCGCACCCACACTCGACAGCGAGCGATGATGTTTGGCTTCGGCTCTCTCCCTCTCACTCTCTCTCCCGCAGCTCTCTCGATCCTCGGTCCTCTCTTTGATTACAATTACAGCACTGTAACAGACTCGATCAATCGGCCGTTAACTTTACAATTTTAAATATATGTGTAATATATTTCTAGCATAAAAACTAAATAATTTTAAGTGCAAGCAATTATAAAATGGGTGGAGAAAAGAACCAAAATGAAAATGAAACAAACGATGTGGTGTACAATAGCAATAACGTTGATAGAGTTAATTTAAACAGAAACCGAGCTTAACCGATGCAAGGAAATTGTAAATTTTTTTATTTCTGTAATTGGCTTTGTGTATTAACTAGGTGAATTAAAAACAAACAACCAACCAAAAACCAACGCACACAAACACATATGTACTCACCTGTCCATGCCCAGAGAACTGTATATATCGATAACAAACTGCAGTCTGATATATGCACCTGTGTGCGTGCGTTTAACAGTTTTTAACAGCCATGCACCTGCCGCCACATCTCTATCTTTCACCCTCTCTCTCCCTTCACTCTATCTTACGCACGCGCGCACACACGCATTTGTGATCAACCCACCGCCCACTCTCACGCACGCACACCCACTCAAACGGGATGCCAATGATGCAACTGTATAAGGGAGAACTCCACTCGCTCTCTCTCTCTATATTGGTGTTCCTTCTCGAGCTTGTTTCCTTGAGAGCGGAGAGAGAACGCTGAAGAGGCTGCTGAGACTACCTTACATCGTTGCATCATGGCAAGTGCGACCAACCCAAAGAGTGCGAACTCCGTGTGCAGCATCTCCATCTCACTCTCTCTCGCGCTCCCTCCCTACTCCCTCCCACTCACACGCGAACGTTCACATTCCCCCACAAGTCACCCAAAGCCATAAACTACTAACCCAGCCCAACCTAAATCCCGTCCCAGCGAACCCCAAAAATGACAAGAGAATAAAAAAACAAAGCCAAAGGTCACAGAAATTTGCAGTTTCAAGCCAAACAAAAACGCAGACGAAGAAGAACGCAAAATGCAAAAAACTAAACGAAACGAATCAATGAAGAGCCGAAAAAAGTAGAATTGTTCCTGTTCTGTCGATTGTCATGTTCCTCTAGCTGTGTTAGTTTTATACCTTAAACAGTGCTTGCATTTGATGCCCAAGGAGATGACGAAGAGAGTTCGCTGCCGCATCTGGACAATGGATTCACATCCAAGCTGCCCCCGGGTTATCTCACCCACGGCCTGCCCACCGTCAAGGACGTGGCCCCGGCCATCACGCCGCTCGAGATCAAGAAAGAGACTGAGGCGAAGAAGGAGGGTGAGTATATCTTAATTTAGCACTTTAAATTCTGTGATTAACTTTCTTATTCTTTTTCCTAAACCCCGTCAGTCAACGAGCTGTCCGAGGAGCAGAAGCAGATGATCATCCTATCCGAGGACTTCCAGCGGTTTGTAGTGCGCGCCGGCCGCGTCATCGAGCGAGCCCTTTCGGAGAACGTGGACATCTACACGGACTACATTGGCGGCGGCGACAGCGAGGAATCCAGCGACGAGCGTTCGCATGCACGTCTCTCGCTGAACCGAGTCTTCTACGAGGAGCGCTGGTCGAAGAACCGCTGCATCACCAGCATGGATTGGTCCACGCACTTTCCGGAGCTAGTGGTGGCTTCGTACCACAACAACGAGGAGAGCCCCAATGAGCCCGATGGCGTCGTCATGGTGTGGAATACAAAATTCAAGAAGACCACGCCCGAGGACATCTTTCACTGCCAGAGCGCAGTGATGTCCACCTGCTTTGCCAAGTTTAATCCCAACCTGATCCTCGGCGGCACCTACTCGGGTCAGATTGTGCTATGGGACAACCGTGTGCAGAAGCGCACTCCCATTCAGCGCACGCCGCTTAGTGCCGCGGCTCACACGCATCCCGTGTACTGCCTCCAAATGGTGGGCACCCAGAATGCGCACAACGTCATCTCCATATCCTCGGACGGCAAGCTGTGCTCCTGGTCCCTGGACATGTTGTCGCAGCCACAGGACACGCTCGAGCTGCAGCAGCGTCAGTCGAAGGCCATCGCCATCACGTCCATGGCCTTCCCGGCCAACGAGATAAACTCGTTGGTGATGGGCAGCGAGGACGGGTACGTCTACTCTGCATCGCGCCATGGTCTTCGCTCCGGTGTCAACGAGGTGTACGAACGTCATTTGGGTCCCATTACCGGCATTTCCACACACTACAACCAACTCTCTCCGGACTTTGGCCACCTCTTCCTGACCTCGTCCATCGACTGGACCATCAAGCTTTGGTCGCTCAAGGTACTAAAGGCTCAAAGTATATCTACATATCTCACGCCCTGACCCATACATTGGATGTCTATTTCAGGACACAAAGCCGCTGTACTCGTTCGAAGATAACTCGGACTACGTGATGGACGTAGCCTGGTCGCCAGTGCATCCGGCACTCTTCGCCGCCGTCGATGGCAGCGGCCGCCTGGACCTGTGGAACCTCAACCAGGACACCGAGGTACCAACGGCCTCTATCGTTGTGGCGGGAGCACCGGCGCTAAATCGAGTCTCCTGGACGCCCTCCGGTCTGCATGTGTGCATTGGCGACGAGGCCGGCAAGCTGTACGTGTACGACGTGGCCGAGAATCTGGCACAGCCGTCGCGCGACGAGTGGTCGCGGTTCAACTCGCATCTCAACGAGCTCAAGCTTAACCAGAGCGACGAAGTCTAAGACGATAGCAGTAGTAGTAGTCGCGAGCTGAATCCCAGAGGGTGATGAGTCCTTAAATGAAATGTAATTTGTATTTTTTTTTTGTGATCCCCACTGCTCCCCAGCGCTGTGTATAGACCAGACAAACCCACGCTCATCCGCAGTCCAAATGCTCAGCATGCTCGCTTGATCACTTCCTCCTCCGCCATCCGCAATCCGCAATCCTCAATTCCCTCAGTCCATCAAGTAACTGAAGTAAATGTATTAGAAAGTTCATACAATGAAACGGAATTTGGATATTTATACGAGACCGATTTTTAATGATGCTTGATTGGTATTTTTATTTAGCATAATATTTATTAGATACTTGTTCCGTTTCATCAAGTTTTCGACCTGCAAATTGGTTTCTTCTCTTTTTATTTCATTTTTGTGACTAGAAAGAATGAAGAACGGGCGTTTGCAGGCACAGCAGTGGAGCATATAAATAAATTAACTACATATTATATACATTATACAACAATTAATTAAGCTTGAACCTGAGAAGAAGAAAGACAGAGAGATAAGAACGGGGGGCTAGGACCGAAGAAGGAGGTGCGACAGACAGAAAGCCACTTAACAGAAAAAGCCCAAAAATGTAAATGTATTAGAGCGAAGCCTATTTAACGAGATTAAATAAAGATAATATCTATATACACACACATCTTGGAGATAAATGGAATTATTCAGAGTTTATCTTGCGCTTGTTGGCAGAAAAAACTGCCTGACCGAATATAAGATACCCGGTAAACAAAGCACATGGCTCTCAGTCTTGGTACTCGGTAAATATTTTTGTATTCATATGCAGGTCTCTTGAATTATTCACCAAAGCTATTTCAGCCAGTCAGTCAGTCATCTTCGTTGATGTTATCTATGTACATGTCATACCATCCGATCTGCGTAAGTGGCTTGGCTTCAATTAATTAATTCCAAGCCAGTGCCCGGTGTGATTCAGCGCTTGTGGAATGCCATCCAAGTGCATTAGAAGCTGAATTGAAAGCTTCGGGCCAAAGTCGCGCTCGCAAAAGCTTCTAGAAAACCGGTGCCTCCGGAGAACCTGAGGCAGAGCAGAGCAGAAAGAGACCAAAACCCGAGCCCACTGCACCGTCACCGTCACCGTCACTGCCTCCCATCATCGGTATTCGTAGCATTTCCCGAGAGAGAGTGGAGACGACTAGACGCGCGTTGTGAACGAGAAACCTAGGAAAAACTCACAGCAGGAGAAACGCTGATTTTTTGCGAATTTAAGTGACCCCAAAAAGAAGTACATACCTCCCCCGATACTCCCCCGATTCACCGGCCAAGATATGGACTACAAGGTGAGTTATTGCTCCAAATGCAAGACAGAGCACAGCACTTATTGATTTGCCACGGCGATGCGTCATCGTCAATCGCCAGCCCGTGCCCACGGTGACGAACGCCACCCCCTTTGATGCCGCCGCCGATGCCCAGACGCTGCGGGCAGCGATGAAGGGATTCGGTACCGATGAGCAGGAGATCATCGATGTGCTCGCCGGCAGGAGCAACCAACAGCGTCAGATGATCCGCGCCGTGTACGACGCCGAATTCGAGCGGGACATGGTGGAGGACCTGAAGAGCGAGCTGGGCGGCAAGTTCGAGGATGTGATCGTGGGCCTGATGTTGCCACCAGTGGAGTACCTGTGCAAGCAGCTGCATGCCGCCATGGCCGGCATGGGCACCGAGGAGGCCACGCTCGTCGAGATCCTGTGCACCAAGAGTAACGAGGAGATGGCCGAGATTGTGGCTGCCTACGAGGAGCGATACCAGCGCCCGCTGGCCGAACAGATGTGCAGCGAGACTTCAGGCTTCTTCCGTCGCCTCCTCACGCTGATCGTGACCGGTGTGCGCGATGGCCTAGCCACGCCCACGGATGCCAATGAGGCCAAGGAGCAAGCCGCTCAGCTGTACTCTGCCGGCGAGGCCAAGCTCGGCACAGACGAGGAGGTCTTCAACCGAATCATGTCCCATGCCAGCTTCCCCCAGCTGCGGCTCGTCTTTGAGGAGTACAAGGAGCTGTCCGGCCAGACCATCGAGCAGGCCATCAAGCACGAGATGTCCGACGAGCTGCACGAGGCCATGATGGCCATAGGTGAGTCCTATCAGATTGTTATCTCTATGTTATCCGATGTTCACTGCCTGGCTTACGACACCTTCAGTTGAGTGCGTCCAGTCTCCGGCGGCCTTCTTCGCCAACCGGCTGTACAAGGCCATGAATGGAGCTGGCACCGATGACGCCACTCTCATACGGATCATCGTCAGTCGCTCGGAGATCGACCTGGAGACCATCAAGCAGGAGTTTGAGCGCATCTATAATCGTACGCTGCACAGCGCCGTGGTGGTAAGTGAATCTCGCGGGAATCGCGAGTCCTTTGCACCTGGCTAACGTATCGCTTTCAATTCCTCTTTATATTCGTATATTCGGTATTTGTTGCGGTGTTTGTGTTGTCCTAGGACGTAAGTATTGGTCACGGCATTATGGGTGGAACGGTTGCATATTCCCAAAGTCCTGTTTGGCCTGTTTACACTCCACTCCAAAATTTAAGCTGGGATCCAGCTCCCTCACTAACACATAAGTTTTTGTTCCAAATTTAAGTAGCTGTAGTGTAGTGTAAATAGGGCATCCAATTAGACCATATCTCAACGCAACTAAATACGTTCTTTCGTTTCTTTGCAGGCCGAGACCTCCGGCGACTACAAGCGGGCCCTGACTGCCCTACTTGGAACCGCCTAAGCGTGGCAGCTGGTCCGACACCATATTATATTCGTATTCATAGCTGTTATTCGTAGTGTGCCTTGTAGGAAAATCGTTTTTAATGTCTGCGCATGCGCACAGTGGTGGCAATAAACAACCGCTTAGCTAGAGTTCTTGTTTAAAGACATGCAGTGACATTATTCGAATCCACTCAAAGACGAATATGAAGTTGAATCGCTTGCGTTCTTCATCTTCGTCCTTCGAATACAATTTGGAAAGCAGTCTGGGCCTGGGAACCGAAGCTTGGCAATTGGTCCTGATAATATTGGGGTTTACTTAAAGTATAGCTTGTGCAATTCCTTGGTTTTCACGGGCAGGTAGTTCTGCATCTCATCTGGGTTGGTCCAGAAGGCAGCGTAGGTCAGGAGCTCGGCCCAGGGCGCCTCCCGATGGATGTACTCCTTCAAAATGAAGTCGTTCTCAATCTCGTGGTGAAAGCGGGTGTCGTGCATCCGGATCAGCACGCCGTCCACACGCAGGAAGTGACGCAGAAGTATGAAGAAACCAGAGGGCATCACGCGCTGTAAGCGAAACGAATGGATTAAGCTCTGGTCGTCGTCTCCACACCAGTGATTCTACTTACGATGCGCACACTCATCACGGATATGCCGTGGTCATGCAGCTCGTCTTCGAATAGGGTGAGATCGTGGTAGAAAATGATGTTCTCGCGCTGCATCAGCTTGAACTTGTTGAGCGTCTGGTCTGTGCTCTCGGCTCGCACTTTTTCGTTCATGGTGCCCTGGTAAGTGGATGTAAATGTCCAGTCAAAAGGCTTGAATTTCTCTTCCATGGTCTGCTCAGGGCTGTTGGCGTAGGAGAATTTCATTATATATACAGCACGTAAAACGCAAGCTCCGGACATAGACTCACCGGGTTTCGCGCCACTCTTGGGCGCAGGCCACTTCCAGTGGCTGCTTGCCGTTGGATACCAAGACCAGTGAGTCCATGGGCTTGAACTCGATCAGGGCGCCGCCCTTGTGCCGTAGCACCAGCTTGTTCTTGTAGAACACCATGTCGGGCAGGTGGGGCAGCTCCAGCGAGTGCTGATAGTGGCAGAGATCACAGCGGTTGACATCCTCCTTGGGGCAGCTCTGCCCGATGCCCAGCTTGCAGATACTCTTCAGGATGTGCGACTTCTCGTAGCTGATGTCCCAGTCGTGGAATTTTATCTGCTCGCTGCTAACCGGCAACCGGGCCACAACGGCCGGACACTGCGAAAACGGGTAAATGTATAAAAGGGTTTATGAGGGAGCCGCGCACCGATCATTACTCACATCGTCAGCCATGTTTTCGGCGGGCCGTTGTTCCTGCACAAAATTTAGAGAGTAAAAACGACTTTTAAAGTGTTAATCTGCTCAAAATGTTTGCATTTCTCATCTGCCACAGAGCTGCGCCAAGACGAATCACAATTATATCGATATTTCAAAAGCTTTGGCCAATCGATATGACAGTATTTAAAAAAATGGAAAAACAAACTATATATTACTGCTTGTGCTATGGAAAACATATTTTTCTAAATTGATAAAATTTACAATCTAATTTTACAGTTTTTATTGCAAATTGCTGATTTTATTTGTCGTAATGGCTGAACGCTGCCACTTAATTTAAAGAGGGTACAGTGGTTAATACTTTTATCGAATTCTTATCGCTTTTTAAACCGCTTAAAAATGTTTACTTTTAAATCAAATCCTCTTATCAGTTGGAATCACGTCACATTTAAAAACAGTCTAGTCCCCTTTTATTTAGGTAAGTTTCTGAACCATTCTTCCGTTTGTTTACCGACAAGTGAATGATTTTTCTAGTGTCCCCCGCAGTCTGGCAGCCCTATTAGCATTTGTTTTTATTCAGCGTAGTTGTTATTGTTTTTGGCAATTCCTCGGTTCCCTTGTGGGGAAAATTTGCTGATTTCGAACGGCAAGCCAAAGACCCGGAAACCCGATGAATGCCCTACGGCGCTTGGAGCGCCTTGCCACCGCCAGCGGGCTCCGCCGCTCCACCGGGATATCAGCGTACCTCCGTCCGAGGACGCATGCCACGACCTCCGGCAACAGCTCCAGTGGCAAGTCCTCCGTGAGTGCTGCGGAGGTCCGCAGCGTGGCCCAGATCCTGCGCCAACAGACGGGCAGTCTGGGCCAGCCCACCAGTGTCTCGCATCCGCATCTAATCCGGCCAGACGAACTAGTGCCGGGCGTCGAGCAGGACGAGCTGAAGGATAGGCGGGAGCATCTGATGCAAAACATCCGCGCCTATGTCCGCAGCTTCGGCGGCGAGTTCAACGGCCACAGTAGCAGCTGTCACATGGTATGTACCGGCCAGAAGCCGTCTGCAACCTGCTTCTAACGCCAATCTGTGCTTGCAACAGTTCGTTTTGGGCGCCGCCTCTAAGAAGTACATGAGCGGAAAGATCCCCTATGTCTTCCGGCAGAACTCTGACTTCTACTACCTGACGGGCTGCCTGGAGCCAGACGCCGTGCTGCTGCTGGTCATCGACGAGAACCAAAACGTGCACTCTGACCTTTTTATGCGTCCCAAGGATCCGCACGCCGAGCTCTGGGACGGCCCGCGGACCGGACCCGAGCTAGCCGTACCGCTCTTCGGGGTGACGGAGGCCCATCCGCTGGATCAGCTGGAAAACGTGCTGGCCAAGAGGGCCTCTGACCTTAAGCCGCATATCTGGTTCGACCAGAAGAGCTCCGACCTGCCGCCCCTGGTGGAGAACATGCTGCGACTGAGCGGCACAGAGCAGCGCCCGCTCCTGCCCGCCTACACTTTCCTGGAGGCCATGCGGCTGCTCAAGTCGCCCGCCGAGATGCAGCTAATGCGGCGCACCTGCGACATCGCTGCTCGCTCCTTCAACGAGGTGATGGCGGAATCGCGGCCGGGACAGTCGGAGCACCACCTGTTCGCTGCCATCGACTTCAAGTGTCGCATGCGCGACGCCAGCTACCTTGCCTATCCGCCGGTGGTGGCCGCCGGGCGAAATGCCACCGTGATCCACTACGTGAGCAACAACCAGCTGCTGCAACCGCAGGATCTGGTGCTGATGGATGCCGGCTGCGAGTACGGCGGTTACACCAGCGACATAACGCGCACTTGGCCGGCAAGCGGAGAGTTCACCGATCCGCAGCGCACGCTGTACGAAATGCTGCACCAGCTGCAGGCCGATATCATTGGCACGGTGATGAAGCCCGGCGGCGAGACCCTGGACCAGCTGTTCGAGACGACATGCTACCGGCTGGGCAAGTACCTGCAGGAGATTGGCCTGGTGTCCAAATCGCTGAGCGACTACAAGGAGCTGGCCGGCCAGGGCTATCGCTTCTGTCCGCACCACGTCTCCCACTACCTGGGCATGGACGTGCACGACACGCCGCATGTGCCGCGAAACACGCGCATTGTGCCCGGCATGGTGTTCACTGTGGAGCCGGGTATCTACATTGGCCAGGATTGCGGCGATGTGCCGCCGGAGTTCCGCGGCATCGGCATCCGCATCGAGGACGATCTGCTGATAAACGAGCGCGGCCAGGTGGAGATACTCACCGACGTCTGCGTCAAGGATCCACGCGCCCTGGAGGAGCTGTGCAAGCGTGATCAAACGGAGCCTGCTGCCTCAGATTTGTTGTGAGGTTTTCCTTTGTGCATTATTAAATTCCTAGTCATGCGCAAGCATCTGTGGATTCTGTCTTGAAGTTTGTTCCTTTATTAATGGCAAATTAAATTCTGAAAGCCGGATCATATAGCTTGGCAAACACGGGCTTCCCGTGATGGCGTCTGGGGCGGACATGGATCTACCGTGTTTGCTGTGCTACAGCAAGGAAAATGACGAGTTGATCTTCGGCAAAGTGGACGATCAGGATCAGGTAGTGGTGCATCGGAACTCCTTGGTAATTCCTCCGCAGATGTACATATGGATTTGTGTTACACTATGTTCAATAATATGCTCCTAAGCTCACATCTCGTTCAGAATGGAAACGACCACAACGGCATTTTGCATTTCCTCAAGAAGACTTGATAGAGATGAGGCGCTGCCGAGTGCTCAGGTGCTTCTACTGCCATGGCGCCAACATTGGCTGCTGCAGCAGCAGGTGCCGTCGCAGCTTCCACACCAAGTGCGGCTTTGACTGTTCAGAAGCACCTACATTTTATATTGCCACCAACGAGAACTCAAGTACAAATCTCGCTCGAGACCCGAGGAGCTGTGCATGATCTGCTTTGAGTCGTTGGCGGCCAAGGGCGATTCAGCGTGGCAACAGCAGTGCAGTCACCGTGATGTACCTTCGCCAGTGCCTTCAGATGAATGCCAAATTGGCGGGCTACTTCATCAAGTGTCTGGATCTGGATACCAAACTGGAGGGTTTAAGCAGCATAACGGCGATTTGGTCCTTTCATTATCTAACTGAATGTTTCTCCTCCAGCGTCGCCTCCTGGAAGTCAGAGCCAAACGCCTTTGCAGATCAGTTGCAGCGGGCTCAGTACTGCACGTCGTCGAAGTGCCGCATACGGCCTACAACCAGGCGCCTTGGTGACGGCGCTGACATGATCTTCTGCATTATGTGCGGCTCCAATCCGATGCACACCTAACGTACCTCAGGGACACCAGAGACAATCAACGTCCCGCTGTGCCTAAAGAAAGAATAAATTAAATTAATTTCTCTCATTTCAGATAATTGTTAAGGTACCAGAAAGTTGACCCCTATAATTTTTACAACACTACTTTGATCCCTTATCAATTTTAAACATGTACAAAAAATCTTAACATATAATAGGATATTTATTTTACTGTTGAGAGTATTACTAATACAAGATGCATTTTTGTTAAAAGGTAACGTATTAAAACTAATCGAAACTCGTAGTTTTTTGCATTCATTTCTTTAATGGAGAGTAAAAAAAAAATTTAAAAATTTTGTATTTCATTTTGCTGCCGAAGGGAATGTACATACTTATTAACTAATACAAAGCTATTATAGTTAGCTTCAAGTCTATAAGCCTTAATTTTTCTCTCTCTTCGGCCTTCTTTTGTATAGTGTATAGTAATATAGTAATTAAAAAAAAATAATAAATAAACAATTATGCAATTCAGGTGCGAAAATAAAGCAAAGATCCGGATTCGCACTGCGTTCCGTTTCAGGGGTTCCACTGCCATATAAGCCACTTTTGGGGCGTTATTTTAGGATACATTATAAATATAAGGAATAGTTCATGGAAATAGATATTTTTAAGCTCAATTAAAGAACAAATAAACACTTAACTTCAACTTGTGACATCATCTAAATAGACAACTTATTAGAGATCATAAAATAAACGAAAATTCCTTCAGTGGTGTAAACCTAAGGTATTATTTTTTGTTTGCCAAATAGCTCGTCAAACGTGTGCGGGTCCTGTTTGCCACACACGACACATCCATGTTGATACGCTCGGGTGTGGCATATCTAGCATTTGTGTGAGGAAGCGTACGGCGCCGGCTGGACTCACCGGCGAATATGTTGGAGCGCGCAGCCGTGGCTCGCGGGGAAATGGCTTGCAAGAAACGCCGGCTTTCCGGTGCGGCAAGGGGTGACATCGACGATTCTCGACGTTTCTTCGCCTTTTTGTTACCATTTTCGTTTTGCTCTGGAATCGCAGGCAGCGTGCGTCTGGTGCCCCGGGTTACAGGTCTGTTGGGCGGAGCTTGGGCAGAGGAATTGGAGGTCTCCGATGCTGGTTTAGCACTTAGCTGGCGGCTCTGGTTCAGTATTCGGCCAATTTTGTCGAAGTCATCTTCGTCATCGTCATCATCCTCGCTTTCGGAAGAGACGCGCATGGAGGCGACCAGCTTGGAGTGTCGAAGGTCACGCGTATCGTTGAGACCCCTTGTGGCGGGGGCCCGATGCCGGTGTGCATGCAGCTCGGCGAACCTTTCAAAGTCATCAACTTCTGCATCGCTTTCAGCGGAGCCCGACGCGACGCTGGGCTGGACAACAATGCAATCGGCACAGCGGTACGATGATTCTGTCTCTGAGGTGCATTGTGTGTGCATCGGGTTGGAGCCGCACATTATGCAGTAGAGCAGGTCAGCGCCGTCACCAATGCGTCTGGTTGTTGGCCGTATGCGGCACTTGGTCGACGTGCAGGACTGAGCCCGCTGCAACTGATCTGCAAAGGCGTTTGGCTCCAACTCCCAGGAGGCGTCACTGGAGGAGAAATATTCAGTTAGTTAGGGAAAGGACCAGATCGTCGTTATGCTTGAACCCACCAGTTTGGTATCGAGATCCCAAAGAGTGCCACTTCACCAAACTTCTCCTCATTTTTGCACAGCGGACACATGAAGAAGTAGCCCGCCGAGTTGGCATACATCTGAAGGCACTGACGATGGTACCAGCCGTTCTGGCAGCACGGTGACTGTATTGACGTTGCCACGCTGAATCTTGTGCCCTTGGCCACCAGCGACTCAAAGCAGATCATGCACAGCTCCTCGGGCTTCGGGCGAGATTTGTATTTGGGTACGTGTTGGTGGCAATATGAGTTGTAGCTGCCGCTGAACTGGCTGACCGCCAAGTTTTCAAAGCCGCACTTGGTGTGGAAGGTGCGGCGGCACTTCTTGCGGCAGCAGCCAATGTTGGCGCCGAGGCGCTGGCAGTAGAAGCACCTGAGCACGCGGCAGCGGCTCGATTCCATCAAAATGTCCTTCTTAAGGAAGTGCATGATGCCATTGCGGTCGTTTCCATTCTGGACAAGATTTGAGCTTAGGTACTGCACGCGCGAGGGAAAGGGGAATATTATAGAACATAGTGTAACACACATCCAGTTGAACATCTGCGGAGGTTTGTGGGCAGGACTTACCAAGCAGTTGCGGTGTACCACAATCTGATCCTGATTGTGCACTTTTCCGAAGATCATCTCGTCTTCTTCCTTGCTGGAGCACAGCACACACGGTAGATCCATGTCCGCCCCAGAAGCAATCAACAAATATAAACTCGCGTAAATTGGAATCACTTGGATGCCGTTCGGTGGAGCGTCTTCCCGCGCTAATATCGATCTATCGATAGACGACACCCGCGTTCCCTAACGACCAAAGCAGAGCCTCGATACAAGAACTTGATTTCTTTCGGACTACATATTTTATATTAAAACAAGTCTAACAATTCGAAGCTATTTAAGCAAGACACCTGACACTTTTTGACAATTTCATGAACTCATGACAGAGAAGTCTACGAATACTAGACGAATTCGTGGAGTTTAATGAAACCGATAACTAGGTGGCAACACTGTTAGTTATCGATAAAACTAAACAAATTTCGCTGCCGCAAGAAGTTGATTTGATTTTAAACTGTTTCACTCGCAAATATGTCTCTTTCCCGATTGAATACGCTGATGAAACTGGCTCCCAGCACGGCCGGTAGGTAGGTAGTGGTGGGTCAACTTCAAACTGTGGCCTGCCCTGCCGATAGGACAAACCGCCCGCCCTCTGGTTCAAGATCTGTTGCGGTTCAAAGTCCGACTATGTGCCGATGAACCTTTGCCTTTCGTTAAATCGTCCGGATCAGTAACTCTCTTTGTCGACAGCAGTCCGAGCCACCGTGCAGATGCAGCCCAACCGGAACATGACAGCCCACGCGGAGCCAGGACATTCCGGTCAGTTCAAGACGCTGGCCGTCAGCTCACCCAAGCCGTTCGTCTTCCATGTCGAACTTCACAGGCCCACAAAGTTTAACGCCATCAACAAGCAAATGTGGCAGTATGTGTTGCTGTTCTATCCCTGGCCAGGTAGTACTCCCTAACCACTGTGTTTTTCCAGAGAGATCAAGGACTGCTTCGAGGGACTGGCCATCAATCCTGATTGTCGGGCAATCGTGGTGTCTGCCGCCGGCAAGCACTTTACCGCCGGCATCGACCTCAACGACATGATGGGTGTGGGCATGCAACTGGCCGAGGTCGACGACGTTGGGCGCAAGGGCGTCATCTTGGAACGCATGATCCAGCTGTACCAGGACTCGATGAGCAGCCTGGAACGCTGCCCCAAGCCTGTGATCACGGCCGTGCACAAGGCATGCATCGGCGCAGGCGTTGACCTGATAACCGCCTCGGACATTCGCTACTGCACCGAGGACGCCTTTTTCCAGGTCACCGAGGTGGAGATCGGCATGGCCGCCGACGTGGGCACGTTGCAGCGACTGCCCAAGGCGGTGGGCAGTCAATCGTTGGCCCGCGAGCTCTGCTACACCGGCCGTCGCTTCGAGGCAGCGGAGGCGCACGCCTCGGGCCTGGTTAGCCGCGTCTTCCCCGACAAGGAATCCCTGCTGAGCGGAGCCGTGGCTCTCGCCGAGACCATTGCCAGCAAGAGCCCGATTGCCGTCCGAACGACCAAGGAGAACTTGGTATATTCGCTGGAGCACACCAATCAGGAGGGATTGGATCACATTGTAAGTCATTCCGAGTCGCCAGAGGATGTGATATCTCTTCTAATAAACTCTTTATCCCTTCCAGCGCCTGCTTAACAAACTGAACCTGCAGTCGGAGGACTTTGCCCAGGCTGTGGCCGCCCAGTTGACCAAGGACGAGAAGCCCGCGTTCGCCAAGCTATGATCCGCCTTCCAGAATTTAAATAATCCACTGTATTTTGTCATTAATAAAAGAACAAACTTTAAGACAGAATCCACAGATGCTTGCGCATGACTAGGGATTTTATAATGAACAAAGGAAAACCTCACAACAAATCTGAGGCAGCAGGCTCCGTTTGATCACGCTTGCAGACGCAGTCGTCGGTGAGGATCTCCGCCTGGCCGCGCTCGTTTATGAGCAGATTGTCTTCGATGCGGCCGGCCGGCCAGCTCCTTGTAGCCCAATTTGCCAGAATCGTATAGGACATAGTTTTCAGTGTAGCACTTCGACACCCTATATTTAAAAAATTTGAAAATATTTTAACGTACAAAAAATCGATAAAAGTACTTCATACTTAATTACTTGAAAAACATTTAAAATTCTAAGTATTAAGCGCATTTCAAGAAAATTAAAAAAATAAAAATAATATCGGTAGCTCTCTTGACTCCAATATCGATAGCTCTCGTGACAACGTGGCGATTATACGGGTATGCCGCAGCCGTGACGCTTGGCCACACTCGAAGCAAGGTTTTTTTTTGTTTTACGTGTATTCGTGCGTTAGTAATAGTTTATCCAGAATATGAATTAAGGAGCGAGACCCAGACACCAGACGCCCCAAGAACCGTTCCGTTCCGACCTCCCAGCACAGCGAACAACACTTTGCACTTGAAATTTCAGTGCTCCAGCAAAGACAGAGTACTGCAACAATAAAAAAACTTCCAGCAATCAGTCTGGCTCAGTGCCTGTGTGTGTGTGCGTGTGTGCGTGACAGAAAATTGCAAGGGAGGCGGACTTGGCAAAAATCAAAATTGCTGCTGCCCCACCGGCTCCACTATTGTCCTAATCCCTGATACTGAAATCTCTGGCTGGACTCGCATCCGTTATCCATCGATAGCTTTGTTGGGCATTGAGCATGTTTGTCCCGGAACCCAAAAGTTGCCGATAAAAACGGCCAAGGAAAGTGAAACAAAAGAAACGCAACGCAGCGAGAACGGGCAGCCAAAAAAAGAGGAATATATTTTAATCAAAGGAAATTAAATAACAAAGCAACGGCGGCAGCAACAACAATTACATAAATTAACACACAGGCCAGGCCCCAGGCAAAAACAACACCAATAACAATAGCCAGCTTATCACGCAGCAGCAGCAGCAACAAAAACAACAACAACGACAACACAGAAGCAGCAGCCAGAAAGAACAACAGTTTATCTCAAACCCACAGCCGGCTACACGAGTGCAAGCGAGAGGCAAGCTGTCTGCGTGTGCTGTGAGTGCGAGTGTGTGGGAGCAAAAGTAGCAAAAATAAGAAGAAAAAAAAACACAAGTTCATTTTGTGGCAACATTTTTTTTTTTTTGTTTTTTGCATTGTTAACAGCACACTCGCAACTTGGGAAAAATGGCACGCGGCTTCGATCATCTGTTTAAGCTGCTTATAATTGGCGACAGCGGTGAGTTGGGTTCCCTTTCCGTTCAGTTTCCCAGGCTTCGCTGGCCCATAATTCCCAGCAGATGCTTAAAAATAGCAAAAATAGCAATAAATAACAAAAATAGCAAAACTAGCAAAACCGAGCAAACCCCCGGAGCATAAATATACACACCTCGAGAGTGCGGTGTCCTCGATTCTGTGTGTTCGCTGCACTGCACCCGCAGTGAATCAGCTCAAAAACCAGGCGATTCCGGTTAAGCTGCAGCTGCTCCCTGGCTGCCAGCACGTCCCGTCTCCATGACTAATGCTGACGCATCGCCAGGATATGCTAGCCAGCGAGCCATCGAGCCAGCTGCGGCTGTAATCCGAACTCTAACATCAACAGAGTAATTTAATCCCACAATCAATCTATACCACTCAATCTCTACTCCCCTGCAGGCGTTGGCAAGTCATCGCTGCTCATCCGATTCTCGGACGACACATTCTCGGGCAGTTACATAACCACCATTGGCGTTGACTTCAAGATCCGTACCGTGGACATCGATGGACTGCGCGTGAAGCTGCAGATTTGGGACACGGCTGGGCAGGAGCGTTTCCGGACGATCACCAGCACCTACTATCGGGGCACCCATGGTGTCATCGTTGTCTACGATGTCACGAACGGGGAATCCTTTGCGAATGTGCGCCGCTGGCTGGAGGAGATACAGAACAACTGCGATGTGGTTAACAAAGTATTAGGTGAGCGCAAATTACTTAGGAACCCATGCCTAGAATCTTGATAAATCCCATTTTTACCTCAACAGTGGGCAACAAGAACGATGATCCGGACAGAAAGGTGGTTATCTTCGAGGACGCACAGCGCTTCGCGAAGCAAATGGACATCGAGCTATACGAGACATCCGCCAAAGACAATATCAATGTGGACAATATGTTTCTGTCGATCACGCGGCAGGTGCTCCACCACAAGCTAAGAACCTCACCGAACGAGCAGCAGAAGGACATAGTCAACTTGAGCACCACGAACAACCATCGCCGGAAGTGCTGCAGATGAAAGCGGCTTCGGGATGGGAAATGGCTTTGCAACTGGACCGACGGCGGCGGCGGCAGTGGGACGGGTATGGAAACCGGAACTTGGACTAGGACCTGGATCAAGTCTGGGAATCGTTTGGGGGGGTGGGGTTCGAGCAGTTCTCGTAATTTGTAGGATCTGATGTGGGCTCTTGGCATATTATACGCCGCACACAAACGACACACGACACACACACAGCCACGGCAACATTCACATCTAGAAATAGATAACACCAACCATAACTACACCAATTACAACATAACAACAACTGCGCCAACATCAATTACAAGACAACAACTTCACCAACAACACACCACTCCCCCACTAGAGACAAGAACTTTTTTTGTTTTGTTTTTACTCGGGATAATGCCAGATAGCCGTAAAGAAAAGTGTAAAAGTGTAAAGCGCAATTAAATGTATTTAGCAATTTATATACTTATTAATATATACATAAACAAAATCGAAACAAATCGCATATTTATATACAAGAATATATTTATATTACGAAACGGAAAATTGTATTTACAATTGCAAAAGAGAGAGATAGAGAAAAAGCAAGCGAGAACCCAAACGATTTCTCCTCGAAATCGAGAGTTATGAACATCATCCTACATATGGTGTATATATATGATATATATATATCCTACATATGGTATATATATACACATATTTACCCACACACCAATCAAAGAACGAGACAAAGGGTTTTTACGATCACTGCTTTTATTTAAGTTTCGATAGGATCAAAGCTTTGTTCAATTCGAAAAAGATAAAATCTTCATTTTGACTAAATATCTTTTATTTTCGCATCCTAAGTACTCCCTTTGTACAGTATACGCCAAGTGCAGTGTTATGCGACAGTAGGACGGACATGAGGTGGACAGTTCAAGGACCTTATAATAACAAGGTGCATAAGGGCCACATGTTTGCGTTTGAATTTATGCAAGCCGTTTGTCAGCAAGTGAACATTTTGAACCATTTTTCGCGTTAGTAAAGATTAAAAAATAAATTGTGCTTCCAAGCAAACATTTGAACATTTGAACATTTGAGAATAGGTGTGCCTAGATAAAGTTTTTTTGCTTACGCTGTAGGTGTAGAAGAGATCGGCTGACTCTACTTATTGCACACTTTATAGATTTCAACAGAGACCAGAGCCTGTCGGCGTTACTTATCTTGTTATTATAGGGCATTGTTTCAGGAGCTCTGTAGAATTTTTGAATTGGAGATCTGTAGAAAAATCTGTAGATTTATTAATTATTAAGAGCTCTTGTCCTGCCCTTTCCGTCTGTTGAAGGGAGTTACTTAATTATTAACTGTCATTCCATTTTCTCAAGTTCTGTATTTCAAATATGTAATTTCTAAATTCCTTCCGTTGAGTTGTTGAAAAGAAAGACTTGTAGTTCCCCCCAAAAAAATGAGACTGGAAACGATAAATGTGCTGCTAAAATCAAGTAAAAAAGATTGCTATTTTGTCAAAATTTAATTTAACATTTTTGAAACCATTATTTCCAGTATATCGATTTAATATTATTTTTGTCCAAAGATCAAAAGCTATAACCGAAAATCTGTAACGGGTTGAAACACGGAAAATACTAACACTTGCAACAGAGTTACTCAGAGAGACATTAAGAAACAGCGGCTAACTCATGGGAATAAAACTAAACACGAGCAGTATACCAACCAGATGGAAAACTATATATTTATACATATAAAATATATATAAATATATATATACAAATACGTATGTATTTATTTATCGATTGAAATAAAAACATTTAATTTCTATAAAAGAATTTTCGATTTCTTGGCTTATGGCAAAGATTTTTAGGCCTTTAGTCATTTTCCTTCATGGAAAATCCCTCTTCCCAAGCACAGTAAAACTTCTTATAACTTACTTTTATTATTTAAAATTTTATTATATATTTTTTCAAATTGTTTATTATTTTGTTGAGCGGAAAATCGAGGTTAATCAACGACTAGTACAAGAGAGAGGGAAACACAAGGGCGTAAAAAGGCTCAGGCGGGGACGGAAGGTGACTGGGACTGGCAGGCAGTGCGGCTGCAGCGGCTTCTCCACTTCTCCACTCCTCCTGCTGCTCCTGCTCAGTGGTACTTGGCCACCGGGAAGGTGCGCGTCTGGCGGCAGGAGACAAGGGCATCCCCCGATTGCCCCGCAGGACAGCGGCAGACAGCCAGATGGGCCTTCGGCTCACAGCTGGCCCCAGTGGCGCACTTGCCAATGCAGGGATCGATGCACTGGTAGTTGATGCAGGCGCGATGGTCGGGGCACTCGTTGTTGCTCAGGCACTCACCCTGCGGGCAGAAAGAGAGTTAGTGAGGTGATCTTCCCCAAGTAATCCCCCCGCCCGGTAACTCACCCTGCTGCAGTGGCTCAGCGGATTGCCGGTGTGTCCGGGCAGGCAGTTGCAGACGGGTCGCTCCCTTCCAGTGTTGTCATGGCCCGGCACACAGATGGCATTAGTGCCGCACGGATTCGGATCGCACAAGTCCTCCTTGGTGAAGGGTCGGCAGCGGACGAAGGGATCACCGGTCATGTCCCGTGGACAACTACAGACGGGCGTCAATCCACGCAGATTACAATCGGCGCCCACGCCGCAGGCACCCTCGCAGGTATTCTTGCAGATGCCATAGAAGCACGCGGGCCTGCCGGACGGACAATCCGCATCGCCATAACACTCTGGCCGGCACTCGGTGTACGGACTGCCAATGTAACCCTTGGGGCATTCGCACACAGCCCGATGGTTGGCCACGTTGCGGCAGGTGGACCCCGTGCCGCACTGACCGCAGGCGGGCACGCACTTGAAGTTGCTGCACATGTCCCGGCTGCTGCAATCCCCATCGTACTCGCACTCGTGCCGGCAGCCGCTCAGCGGATTGCCCAGGTAGCCGTGGACGCAGGAGCAGGTGGGGACGCCGTTGATGATCTCGCATTTGGTGTTGACGCCACAGGGACTGGGGTGGCACTGCTCCTCTGGGGGGGAGATGAAGAGTTTGGTTCAAAGATTGAGGGAACAGAATTCAATACAGAAATATAGAGTCACTGCTTCCTTTTGTGGCTTAAAAGTAAGTCAAAGAAAGATGTCCTTGAATACCCTGTAAAGCTGCCTTAGTTCCCAATCCCCACATCGAAATTCTGCATTTGCTTATTTCGGAATCCTGTTGATGTCCTTGACCACTTCCTCTCCCCTTCCTGCAGTGTTCCTTAACGTTTATTCAATAAATATTTTCCTGATTTCATTTGCATCCCCTTTCGTCCTGCTTTAATTTTGTCCCCTGGCCTTCCCACACATTTCCCACTGCGATACAATATTTATTTGCATTTCCAATTAGCAGCTGACTTGGTAACATAAATTGTACAAGGAGAGTCTACAGGGAGTGGGCGGGTTTTCGCATTTCAGGGGGGGAGGGAAAGCAAAAGGCAGTATCAAGCAGATGCAATCCCCATGGAGCAGCCAAAGGAAAATTCGGGAAAATTGGAAAAGAACTCCAGTTACAAAGTTGTGCGTTAAAGGAGGAACGAAATGGTTACATTGAAGCGATACAAGTACTAACTTTCTGTTTTTTGTTAAGTAATTTTTTTAAAGGTTTAAAGCTTAACTGAAATGCGCTGGAAAGAGGCCTGATAATGGTGTAACTTTTCTTTTCGCAACGGAAAACAAAGGAAAGTGATTTTTCGTTATGCCGCACTCCATTCATCATCATCATCATCCTCATCATCAGTGGAAAAGTAGAGGAAAATTATAAGTAAAATCGAGAAAATATGCGCATAAATGAGGCCGGGCCTATTTGAATTTGATTTTCTATTCCTTGGGCGCCCCCCAATTATTGGCCCCGTTGACTGCCCCTTGGCTGGGACCCTCTCGTTTCCGGTTACTAGTGCGAGTACAACCTTTGACCGTCACATAAATCACATGACCCGGCATAAATCAAACATTGGGTGGCTCCCAGGGACAACAGGCGACAGCGGATGTTGACAGGCCGCACAGCAGCCCGAAGCCCAAAATGGCGGGTGAACGGGGTGAAGGTGGGTCCGGGGGCGACTCTTTTTCATAAAAACAACAACAGTCGCGGTTAGAGTTGATAAATGCGAAGAAAATATACTATACACTTTCAAGATCCAATAACGGGTATAAAGATTGTAAATATTTATGAAAATTTGATTAAGGGGTCTTCTACTACTACTTTTTAATTTTTTTTTTAATAACAAGAGGATCTGAGGAATACGCCATATAAAGGGTTTGGTAAAATTCGCATTCCTTCATGGGCAAACGAAGCCCGAAAGACAGCCGCCTCCATACGTTTCATCAATTTTTCCCATCTTTAATCGCGTTTTCCCGAAAATCACCTTTTTTAAACTTTCTGGTATCACTTCTACCAGTAATTTTCATCGAATCGAACCAATTTTTTTCTCCACTTCTTTATCAAACAATTCTCTATGCTTCTCCGAGTACGATTTTTTTTTTAAATTTTTGGTTTAATTTTTACACCGTCTAACAGGTGAAAAAACATGGTTGAAAATGGAACTTTTTACAAAAAAAATTATATTACAAACAATTTTTAATTAAAAAAAATCGTACTCTGAGAAGCATAGAAAACGTAAAACTGAATATCAATAAAATTAATTTTTTTCAATTCGGGCAAGGTGAAGGGTAGTTATGATACCAGAAAAATTACCCCTAAAATTTTGATGACCCCACTTTGACCCTATATAATCCACGAATGACCTGCTGTACACCCTTACAATTTCCCGTAGTGTTACATTTAAAAATGTATAAAAGTAATAAAAAAGAATTATGTCATTAACTTGTACAGTTTTCTCACAATTAATTTTTGAAAATAGGCAAAAATTTCGGCCTCGTAAGTAGAAGACCCCCTTAAAGATAATATACTTAAAAGTGATGTGTTAATCACTTTTATTTAATATTTTCTCCAACTAATAAGACTAAAGTATGAATATGAATTTGGTGATATTTCAGATGCAACTGCAGCATACTTTTAGATACTTTAATAATTCATTTTGGTTGTGTAAAGTACTGGGGTTAACCTGTTCTTGTATAAATTTCCTGCTTGTTTTCACTTTTCAGAAGGCCAAGGCCCACAGTCCACTGCCTCCTCTTTGTAGCTGACCACCAACTCTGCCTGCTACCTGAATACGAACTGAGCCACCTGCTCTGGGGCCCTGCCCTGTTTGTAACCATAATCGGATGTTGGACTTGACACCCCGAGCAGCTTTTCCGCCCATCGTCCGCTCTCCGCTCTCCGCACTCGGCAAGTAGTTGGCCTTGGGGGCTGTGAATCGCCGCCGCCCACTGGCCGGCGTCCTTGATCTTGACAATTATGAAGCGAAATGCTTGGCTAATTACCATAAAATTACAGAGGCCGTTGGGCGTACTGCCTGTGTGTCTGTATCTGTGCGTTATGGATTATTATTATTATTATTATTATTCTTGTTATTATCATTGAGCGCGAAATTTTATGCAAGCCCAGCCCAAGCTGCCAATTTGGTCAAAACCAGTTGGAGGCAACACGCCAGAGTGGGTTGCACTGGGAATAGATGTGGCAAGCAACGAGTGCTAATTATCTGACGAATCCGGAACCTGTCGATTCCCACACACGCTCCCAAATGGAGGTTTGTTGTGTTGTTTACAAATCGATTACAGAATATTTTATATATATTAAATATATATATTTACTTTAATTAGTTTGCAATTAACTATACCCTTTTAGGCTTTGTTGTTATAATTTCCTGGCCTGTACAACCTTAGCCCTGGCCCAGATCATCCCAGATTGGCCAGCAAACCAGTTTGTCTGGATTCCATCTGACCCACAAAATATTCAGGTTCTCAAGGCGCTTATGTGAGCTTTGTTGTGGGGGGGGCCCTTTATGTTATATTGTAAATATAGGCAATATATAATTTCAATACATTCCGCCAGTGATATTCCGTTTAAGGGAACCTTGGGAGAAAGCAGTATAGTATAACTACAGGTGCAAGATCTAGTAACTAGGCCTCTGTAATCAACGATTCATCAACAGCCGACGGCGACTTCGACCGAGCCGACGCTCTCTTTCGACTTCGTGTCAAACCCGACTCTCTCGCGCTCTCATTTTTCTCTCTTCACCCAAAAAGGTTGATGACAGATTGATTACAAGTTGTTGATGAAACGTTGATGAATTTGTGTTGATGACAAGAGCGGACATGCCATACAAAAATTCATCAACGTTTGTATGGGCTTCTCATCAACGTTTCATCAACACCAATGGGGGTGTGTACTGCAGGGTAGTATACTTATTCTAAAAAAACCGATACCAAAATAGTATGCTTTAAATCTTGCCCCTCCCAGTGGATTCTTATATCAAGGTTCCGGTAAAAAATCCAGCCACCGAATCTGTTGAATACGAAATCCTGCCCAGAATCCCTACGATTCCCCAACGGCTAAGTCTGAGGGCATGCACTTTTTCTGAATCTGAATCGGAATCGGAATCCCAATCCCAAACCCCGCCACGTGACGAGCTCCCGGGGCCGGGGACACTCGGCGTAGACACTCACCCGGATCGTTGAGGTGGCAGGCATGGTACGGGTCGCCATTGTAGCCCGCGGGGCAGCTGCACACGGCCACATGGTTGCGGGCCTGCAAAACAAAAAAAAAAAAAACAGATGGAAGCAGTTGAGAGGGAGAGATGCTGGTGATTCTGCTGAATCCTTTAAACTTACATCACAGTTGGAGCCAATGCCGCAGGCGCCCACGCAGGGATTCACGCAGCGATTGTCCTTGCACTGCAGGTCACCGCGACAATCGACATTGTCCAGGCACTCGCCGCGGTTGCAGTGCGTCAGCGGATTGCCACTGAAGCCGGGCGGGCAGGAGCAGACCGGTCGTCCGCCGGCGGCCTCCTGGCAGACGGCGTTCACCCCGCAGGGACTGCCGCTGCATCCGTAGGACTGAGCTGTGAACAGAGGGATGCAGAGAGGTGGCGTTGGGGTCAGGTGCGGCGGTGAGTGTGGGGCTCATACTACTTGTATGTACATACGTACGGCTAGGGGTTAGCGGTTAGGGGTTAGGGGTTAGCACTACATCTCGGGGGAGGGGTCAGTGTGTGGGATCAGTGGGGGGTTTCAGTGTGGGCGCTGTGCTCGCTTATGTATGTACATCGGAGGTGCGGGTGCTGCTCGGCCACTGGCCAGGTGAGTACCAAAGTCGGAGGGGGGGGGAATAAATACCACGTGTGTAGACCGGATCCCTATAGACCACCCGCTGCAGGGCCCGCCCATCGCCGTACGTGTAGTACGTGCGGTACGAGCAGTTGAGACAACGCTTCTCGATCTTTTTACCTGCGGCCAGTTGGGGCAGGGAGGCGATGGCCACCGCCACGAGGGCCAGGCTCAGGAGCTGATGCCGATGTTGCTGGCAGGAGGAGATGGCAATCATTTTGGAAATTATTATTGATATTTATGACATGCTATAGCTTAAAATATATCATCAAATGGAGAAAAAACTTATATTAAATATATACATATATAAGGCCCTTGTAATAATAATATTAATAATAATAATAATAATAATATTACTTATACCCTTGCTTGGGTATTATAATTTTAGTCAGAAGTTTGCAACGCAGTGAAGGACACATTTCCGACCCTATAAAGTATATATATTCTTGATCAGCGTCAACAGACGATTCGATCTAGCCATGTCCGGAACGAAAAAAAAATGAATAATTTTTTTCAAACAAAATGTAAGGGGTCACATCGTCAAAATTATGAAAAATTTGGTCAAAAATTATAAATCGAGTTTTGAATGCAGAAATGTTCCCCTATAAAAAATAGGAAGAAAAAACGAAACCAGACTAAAATCGGTTGAATTTTAGCCGAGTTATGATCAAAAAACCTTTAAG
The DNA here is from genome assembly GCA_008042635.1 of Drosophila nikananu. Lineage (NCBI taxonomy): Eukaryota > Metazoa > Arthropoda > Insecta > Diptera > Drosophilidae > Drosophila > Drosophila nikananu. Next base: position 31,872 of record VNJV01011617.1, read on the forward strand.
GTGTTCTCGATTTTTAAGCCAAAAATGGACCCATTTTTTCCATCGTCAAAATTGGCAAAAATTGTCAAAAGATTAGATATCGAGTTTTAAATGCAGAAATGTTCTCCTATAAAAACTAGGAAGAAAAAACGAAACCATACTAAAATCGGTTGAATTTTAGCCGAGTTATGATCAAAAAACCTTTAAGGTGTTCTCGATTTTTAAGCCAAAAATGGACCCATTTTTTCCATCGTCAAAATTGGCAAAAATTGTCAAAAAATTAGATATCGAGTTTTAAATGTAGAAATATTCTCCTATCAAAACTAGGAAGGAAAAACGAAACCAGACTGAAATCGGTTGAGTTTAAGCCAAGTTATGATCAAAAAACTCTGTTATGTACATATTTACTTATTAAAAATCCTCCTGCATTCCTTATGCAAAACTCTGGTACTCTCATCTTAAATGGAAAGTGCCGTTACTTGGAAAGTGGAAAGTTGGCAAGAAAGAGAGCCACGCAAAGAATACAATCCAGTCGTGCTCATTTTGCACAATTTTTTGCGCAGTCGGACGGAACGGATGCACGCGATCGTCGCGGCTGTAGAAAGTAAAATCTAAAGGAGTTTTCCCTACGCGAGTGCGGAAAAACCAGTGGCAAAAAGTGCGGAAAGTTGTTAGCCCCCCCCAGTGAAGTGAAAAATAGTGAAAAATCGGTACAAGGCCGAGAACACCTAAAGACGGCAGCCGGGAAGCTGCCGTGCTTTTTGGTTTGTTTCTAAACCAAAGCCAAGTACAGTGCGTTTAACTTGGCTAGTGAATTTTGTTGTTTTTTTTATGTGCAAGGGCAGCAACAAATTATACGGTTTTATCCTCTTTTCTTTCGTTTTTCGTATGTCCGTTTTCGTCTCGTAATTCGATGTCGGGATGTGCAGCAACAACACATGCAAGGGTGAGTGAGACAACACAATGCACTCTTTTCTGCATTCCTTGATCTGCTGTGCTTTCGCGCTCGAGTTTTTCTTCCTCTTTTCTTGTGCTGCTCTCGTGACGTACAAACCTGAGAGCAAGAGAGGCACTGCCAGAGTTTTCTCTTTCTTTCTTGTCATGCTCTTACGTTGCTGGCTCTTATTGTTCTTGCCCTGGAAAGTGGAATCTAAGTGCGAGAGAGGCACACACAGAGTACGAGTATTGTAGTAGTAGTAGTAGATGTAAAATCTGGAAGGCTGCTGCGCTTTATTTACCTATTTCTTTGGCAATTTGACCATTTTTCAATCCTTAAAAAAAAAAACGAAATGCAAGCGAAAGTTAATTAAACTTAACTTTCATAATTCTAATTCTTGATTATAAAACTAAAATGTTATATTATGATTAACTAATTTATAACTTCAAATAAGTAACCAACTAAATGGAAGTGAAACAAGCGCCCGTCATCGTTTAGAACTTCCCTCGAATAATGTGAAGTAATCGGAAAAACCCGCAGTAACAATAGATATAGATCACTCACTCGGCAAACACTCATGCCAAACATTAGTTTGAAGTCTTTATGACACCTTTTTTAGCATTCAGCCGATGATGAGATAACGATCGATGATGATATGGTTTCGCGTTCAAGGTGACCACGATGACACACTGAGGAGATAAACTTGTTGTCCGCTTCTTTGGAAGTTCAATTCGGCTTAATAATAAATGAATCAATTCGGAATACAATATGATTATGCAAATGAGCCCACCGGCGGCTGCCTTATTGAATTACTCTGGTGACCGATATGGCATCTGGCAATCCAGATGCGAATCCGATTCCGATTCCGAATTCATTTAGTTGTCGATCATTCGGCGTATAAGGTTCGAGCCGGATCCACCGAGGGAGGAAATTGTTATGGGAAATTGGATTCCTATATTTGTATATTTAGATTTAGATGCTGGCAGGGGTAGCTATGGGCTTGCCTTATACTAAGGGCTGTTGTCTGTGGTTCTAAATGCTAATTTAAAGAATTTTCTTAATACATAGTTTAAGAATTTTAAAGACCAGTTTTAGTGTTTTCCTAATAATTTTAGAATTTGAAATCGTAGTTTTTACAATTTAATAATGGCTGAATTTTAAATGGTAATTAAAATATTTTTTCCGAAATTGGTTGAATTTTAAATGGCAGTTTTAATATTTTCCTAATACTTGTGGAACTTTAAATGGCAGTAATATTTTTCATGATATTATATTTAAAGAATTTCAAATGGTAGTTTTAATATATTCGTAAAATAGAAAAATCTTAAATGGTAGTTTTGATATTTTCCCTAAAAATACTTGTTAAAAAACTGCCGTGTTGTAATATATTTTGTAATAATTGTAGAGCTTTAAATGGTAGTTGTAATATTTTTTCTCATATTTTTCAAATTTTAAATGGTATTTTTTTAATACTTGTGGAATTTTAAATGGTAATTTTATTATTTTATAGCATTTTAAATGCTATTTTTATATTTTTCTTTTTCTTTAAAACTTACAGAATTTTTAATTTTAATTTTAATAACTTTTCTAATTCATTTAGAATTTTAAATGGTAGCTTTAATATTTTTCCTAATAATTTGATAATTTAAAATGCAAATTTAAATAATTTAATAAATTCTTTTAGGGAGAATGACTTACAAAGTTAAAATTAAATTTATTTATCCCCCTCGGGATTTATAAATAACACCAACACCTGTTCTGGAGTGGTTTCTAAGAGATTTAGCTCCATATTTGTTTGCCCTGCGAATATTATTATATTAAGCAATTAATAATGCTTTTGTTATTTGTTTGCCGAGCTCTAAGCTTCTTGGAGTGATTGATCTTCGACAATTAAGAATGGCAAGACAAAAGGCAAGCGAAAACAATTTTAATTTTTAACACAAAAACCGATCGTGGGTCTGCAGACTTCATGTGGGAATATGAATATATAATGAGGTTCTTGTGTCTGTTTACTTTTGCGGGTTTTTGATTGATGGCCAGAAAATATGGAAGGGTTTTGTCTTTAAACAAATGAGCATAAAGTCTGTTTCTATTCTAAAATATGGTACAATAAATAAAATCATATAAAATAATATAAATAAAAAAAAAGAAAAGCATATTCCAATTGATTATCGATTTGGACTTGGAAAAAGTAAGGTTTAAAGTTTACGATCAAGAATATTTATGATTAATAGGTTCGGAAATAGCTTCTTCATTGCGTAGGAAACTCCTATTTAAATGTATAATACCCTTCCAGGGGTATAATATAAAACGAAATTAAATTTGTTCCTATAATATTTATTTATATATTTTTTATGTATTTATTAAAACAACCCCAAAGGAAAACCCAGGCCATTGTAGTGTTTTTTCCTCGCCACTTGCAAGTATTTCAAAATTTTAAAATTTACTAAATATCTTTAAGATATTCAATATCTTTATCTAAGATATGTGGTCCAGGGCCAACAGAAACCTGAGATACCGACAATGGCTGGCCGGAAGTAAACATTAAGCCAAAAGCCCAAGTTCTCAATTAACAGGCACTGTCCTCGGGTGGTTCAAGCCTTGTTTACTCTGGCTTTATGCGCCGTTAAGTGCTTCGATATTCCATTCACGTAGCACCGTCCGATTGCACTCTTTTTATTATTATTATTATTATTATTATGTATTGTCTTTGTGCGTAATTTCATTGGACAGTCAGCAAGCACAAAACATAAAATTACAGAGATACACCCACAAAAAAAGAATTCAAAAAATAAGACCGCGAAGGGATTCCGGGGATTCGGCTGCCACTCACCATTTTCTGGCCAAAGTTCTTTGGGGCACAAAACACGCACTGCGGGCAGTAGGACAACGCAAGACAATGACAAACAAAAAAAATTAATAACAATAATAAATTAAGGTTCGCTGCACCGAGATTGTTCGATATTCACTGAGACGACTTCTAGGCGAGACTCGGCTATTTATAAGGCCGCGGCTCTTAACGCGGCTCTTGGCCCGCTGAGAAGCGGCTGAGCGACGTTGGCGTCATCTCCCAGCTGCTCACCTTCCCGGCCCGCAGCTCCCGGGGCCCCCTTGCCCAAGATCTCCCTTTCTCTTACACGGAGAGAAACTCGAATCGTGGCATATGGAATTTTATTGTATAGTAATAATAATAATGAATCCTTAAAGATTGTGGCGAGGAATTCCAATAATTACTTCGAGAATTATTAATTTGTTTTGTTATTCCCCTAAGGCTTAATCTATTGGCTGATTTTTTAGTCACAAGGGCGAACAATATTATAATTATTAATAGTTCAACATTATAAAAAATAATATAAATAAATGGAATAATAAAGAGAATAATAAATACTCTGAAATAACAAATACAGAATAATAAATATGAAATAATAAATATAAAATATAAAGGTTACAGTCAATTTAATGTTAACTCAGCTGTATAAAACCATAAATCCGGATCTATCACCTGTTCCACTGCCCAGCATATTGATATCCTTTTCTGAGAGGTTCTCTAAGTGCCAGGGCAAGGATCAAGAGATCATACAAATAATAATGGATAAAAAAACCCTCTGACGTTATATCCAGGTAGAGTAGAGGAAAAACCCAGGGAAAGACAATGAATCTATAGCCTCTTCTCACTGAAAATAAATGTGGCTGATATACTTAGACTTTTATATAAATTAACCGCTCACTCCTATGGCAGCAATGACCTTGACAGCAGACAAAGTAATTCGATTTTTATAAATATCTATAAGTTAAATGTAACCAAAATTGAGAGACTGGTACGCATCCCAAAATAAATTCATACATTGCTAAATTGCCTCGTCTGTTGACGCTGTTGATGATCAGGGCTTTAGCTAGAAATTCCCTTACAATTCTAGAATGTTTTTAGTCTACAATAAATTATTTTTCGTTGTGCACTGGCACTGTGACTGATGTATTCCCCATGTATTCTGGCCAGGTTTGTTGACAAACTTGGTCAGAGTCGGAACTACTTTTGAGCTAAAAGTCATTTGCTGTATCTGCGAGATACATTCGGAGCGGGGACTGAGTCAGAGCCATTCATACGTTTGTTTAGGCATCGTGCTATTTATAAGCGCGTACTTGACGGCTCGCTTGTCTCTGGCTTTTGGCCAATGCCGCCTCAGTGGAGATCTCTGCGTGGGCTGCTGCCTCCGGGGACCGGGTGTGTGTGTGTGGAAACGAGGTGCTGCTGTGCACAGAAGCAGAAGTTCCTAAATTAAGTCCTGAATGGGTTGGTTACATACCCAGGAGTTACTATTTACACTTGTATTTTATATAAAAGCTATACACATTTACAGTCAATATTTCCCTAACTCAATATAATAGATTTTATAATTATTAAAACCAGAAATTAGGGTAAATTAGCTTCGATCTTGGCCCGATTGATTCCCCATTTATTGCAGCAGATACAGCAGAGATATTTAGCCAAGATGCCGCATTTGCTGCGGATGCCAGAAGGCAGCAACTGGATTGTTTGCTCTTCTAGCTCGCTTAATTCCATTCTTAGTCGAATTTACAAATTAATTAGCCACATTCCCAATTTAATTAACCGAAAGCCATTTGCATGTGTGTTTCAATCCGTAAACTGTCGGAAATTGAGCTTCGTGCAGCTTGTAAACAGAATCTCTCATTTCCGGCGGCCCAGCAACTAATAAAATATTCATTTGCTACTAAAAATATGCAGATAAAAAACTGGTGAGATGGCCAGTTTTTTTTTTGGCATGTCAGCGGAAAGAGGAAAAACACTTTTAAAACATCTAGAAATTGGGGAAAATTTATTTACTTTATATAGCTATATTTTATTGAATTACTTATGTGCAATACACTTTTAATGACAATGAAAGAAACACTGAGAGATGAGTTTTTCATTTTTGATTTACATGTGAGCTCGTATTTATTTATTTAATATCAATTATTAAGCGGTTTTAATACAGATATTTATACTCTTTTAGATGGTATTTAAGTTTATTTAATATAAATTATTAAGCGGTTTCAGTACAGATATTTATACTCTTTCAGAGGGTATTTAAATTTAAGTTCGATGATTGCCATTTACATTTATTTTTGGTGTATGTTGTAGGGCATAGAATATTTGTTTTTAATATGTATTCATAATTTAATAAACACTTCTTACGATTGTATGATTTATATGATTCTAAATTTGTATTATTTAATTTATTTATTGACATTATATTTATAGCTTTATTGCTTATTGTTATTTGTTGATTTTAATGGTACAGCTTGAAATTGTGAATATGTCACAGCCCCTCTATTCAGCTTTCTTAAATATTTGGAATAAATATTTTGAATATTACTTTCTTTAATATTGAATATGAAAAAAAATTATAAAATATTTATGCAACTATTACTGATTTCTCACAATTAATATAACTATTTAAAGCCATATTTACCCAACGGATAACAATGAAATTACAGGCCGCAAAGTGTTTCAGTATCCAAAATAAATAGGATTGTTTCGGTGCTGAAAATGCACACACACAATGTGCAAATAAACAGGATTATGCTGATAGTGAAAATGTTTTTAATCAGAGCCCGATGATGATACCTTTGCCCTTCATTTGGGCCGTAATGTGTGCCAGAACTGCAGTTGAATCGAATCAATTAAAGGGGATCCTGACATTTGGGCTTAACTTTAACCCACGGCCACAGGCCAGGAGATTATCGACAGGGCCGTTTCCAATTGATTTCCATTTCCAAATTAAATGCGTTGGACGGAATCGCATTAGGGGACCCGGCTTCGAATCGAATCGAATCGAATCGAATCGAATCGATATGCGGATATTATAAATTGAACTGACAATTGCCAAGTTTCCCATGGCTCCATGGCCGGGGATACGACTCCGGATTAGGCCCAAGCAGGACCAATTGACGCATGCCAATTGGCTGTAATTGAATGCGAATTCGAATTGAACCTGTCCTGGCCCAGACCCTGGTCCTAGGCCCTGGATGGGCAACACCCGGCACCTGGTCGACCGGCGGCTACCAATTTAATTATGCCGTCTTGGCGGACAAATCTTTTGGCTTACGCAGCTCATTTTTCAAACGCCCAAAAGGTCGCGACAGGTTGCCCTGATGGATCAGCAGCGCCCAGCTTCCGGTTGCCTCCCTGTCGGTGTTGTTCTTCATAATTTATACCGCCCAATATCAATCATATTCAATCATGAAGACCTGTGTGTGTGTGTGCGGTCTATTCTGCTGTGCGTATCCGAGGGATACCCGCAATACCCACACCGCCCTCAGCCACGGGTCATTCCCCAACAACACAACAGCAGTTTGCCATTGACAAATGTTATGTAATTAATTTGGCATTATTAATTTAAATACACCTGTGAGGCGTCGCTTGCCACGAACCTGCATTTGTATACACTTGGCCCCAAGTTGAACTCTGTTTATTTGGGGGTTTAACTTTGCCTATTTATTTTATCAATAATTTAGTTATTGTAATATAATATTATATGTATATAAGTTTATTTATAAAAAGTGGGAGGATTTAATTAAGGTTTAAAGCCCATCTCACAAGTTTGGTACTTGTTTCACTATAAGTACTGAGAGCAGTTCTAAAAAAGTTCTGAAAAAGGTTTAATCCTTTTTAAAGCCTTTCATTGTGCTTAACGATAAAGGAATACCACTCTTATTCTCTCTTTAGAGAGATTTTCGTTCTATTTTCGCTTTCAAAAGTGTCGCATGTCTTTCTCTCATTTCTCTCTTTAGTGCTGGAAAAGGTATATATCTCTATTTTTTTCGTGAGAGAGAGCTTTGTTTTAGCTAGGGTCTCTAAAGTCTTGTATTTTTTCTCTTCGGATAAAGTTTTGCGCTTAAAGAGGCTTACATTTCTGTCTCTCTCTCTCTCTCTGTGTTTCTCTCTCTCTTTTCAGAGAGAGTTTCTTGCTCTCAAAAGTTTCCTAACAAAGTTTAGTGCTGAAAGAGGTAAACCTTCCTCACTCTCTCTTGAGAGAGAGAGAGATTCGTTTCATCTTTGCTCTTATGAGGAGTCGCATTTTCTCTCTTACACTTACACTTTAGTGCTGAAAGAAGGAAACCTCTCTCCCTCGCTAATGCACAGAAGACCAGCATTAATCATAGGATACTCCTCCATCATCTCAATCCCAAACGACTTTAGATATGTCCGATCGCAGTTCAGGGCTTCGCCATATTCCCAGGCTTATCCTGAGGGCGGAATCTCCACCCACACCCACTGTCCACAATTATGGCGCTGAAACTATGCCGCCCGTAATTGCTGGCGTGGAAGGGACTCGAGTGGTGTGAATTGGTGGCCGGGCCAAAAGTTTTTCGGTCTAATTTGCAGCAATTTGCATAATTTGCGGCTGACTGAATGGATGGACTTCTTGGCTAGACTTGGGTTGGGCAGATAGATAGATTCGGATTTGGATTCGGTATAAAAGGGAACTGCCCAAGCGACGGGTACTTAAGTATCGTCTGCTCCCCCGACATTATGGCAGCCTCGAAGCACCTGGAAGTGGACTCGACGAGGGCTTTGATCTACCACTGGCGCGTCTTTAGGCTGAATGGCCTGCATCCACCGGATGACGGTGACACTTGGTGGGGACGCCATTACCGCATCTATTCCGCCGTGTGGAACCTCATCTTTCACGTGTGCATTTGGGCATCGTTCGTGGTCAACTTCCTGCTGTCCAACAACCTGGAAAGCTTCTGCGAGAGCCTCTGCGTGGCCATGCCGCACACGCTCTACATGCTCAAGATGGTGAATGTGGGACGGATGCGGCGGCAGATGCTGCACAGCCACCGGGTGTTCCGCCGCCTGGACGGACGCCTGAGCTCCGACCACGAGCGCCGCATCATTGGCGAGGGCATCGCCCGGATCAATTTCCTACTTCGGCTGCTCGTATACGGCTTTGCCAGTGTGATTGTCGTTGGCATTCTTTACATTCACATGTCCAGCGAACGCACCTTGATGTATCCCACGTGGATACCGTGGAACTGGCAGAGCAGCTCCACCTTGGTCTTCTTGGCCACCGTGACGGCGCACACCTTGGCCCTCGTGGAGAACGCCATAACGGTGCACAATCTATCCACATATCCGGGCACGTACCTCATCCTGCTCAGTGTGCACACCAAGGCGCTGGCCTGGCGGGTCTCTCGCCTGGGTCATGGTGTTGATGGCGGGCAGACGCGGGTGGAGGTCCACCAGCTCCTCGTGGGCTGCATCCGGGATCACCAGACGATTCTGCAGTGAGTATTACATCCTGGAGTTTCCGGCCTTGGCAAATCCTTCCACCTTCCACCCCTTGCAGCCTTTTCCGGCTGCTGGAACGTTCGCTGTCGGTGACCTGCTTCCTGCAGTTCTTCTCCACGGCCTGCATCCAGTGCACCATCTGCTACTTCCTGATCTTTGAGCAAATCGGGATCATGCGTTTCCTGAACATGCTGTTCCTGCTAGTGGCCCTGACCTCCGAGACCCTGCTCCTCTGCTACACCGCCGAGCTGGTGGGCCAGGAGGGTGACAACCTTCTGGCTGCGGCCTACAGCTGTAACTGGCTGAACCAGTCCGTCCACTTCCGGCGGCTGCTCGTCCTCATGCTGCTGCGTTGCCAGCAGCCGCTGATCCTAGTCGCCGGCGTGGTGGTGCCGGTGCGCATGCACACGCTCTTGGTGGTGGGTGCTCCGCTTTTGTAAAGTGTCTAAACGTAAGTGTAACTGGTAACTGGATCATTGCCTCGTTGCAGGTCTGCAAGGGAGCCTACACCATGCTCACGTTGCTCAACGAAATGCGCCAGTCGGAGTACTAGAAATGCGCTGACATTTCGGGAGAAAATGAAGGAGCAGGAATTTGGGGGGAGCACTACACTACATAAACACTGAGAGTATAAACCCTGCAGTACGTGTCATCAACGTTTCATCAACACAAATGGGGGTGTGTCGATGAAACGTTGATGACAAGCCCATACAAACGTTGACGAATTTTTGTATGGCATGTCCGCTTTTGTCATCAACACAAATTCATCAACGTTTCATCAACAACTTGTAATCAATCTGTCATCAACCTTTTTGGGTGAAGAGAGAAAAATGAGAGCGCGAGAGAGTCGGGTTTGACACGAAGTCGAAAGAGAGCGTCGGCTCGGTCGAAGTCGCCGTCGGCTGTTGATGAATCGTTGATTACAGAGGCCTATTGATGACAAGCGGTACTGCAGGGAAATAACTCTTTGATAGATTATTTCCCGTATTCACTCATTTTCTTCACTAACACACGTGCAATCCTACTCGGGTTTTTCTTAACTATCAGGCGACATTTGAATGGTTTTCCATGAAAAGCCATCAAAAGCTGTCCAAAGTTAATCCAAATATCACAGTTAATCTTGGGATAAACCCTTGACTTTATATACAGGTGGGTTTAAGGAAAAACCAGGAGAAATATAAGTTAAATCAAGGAACCAAAAGGGAAAACTAAGAAAATGAGAAGCAAAATCAGGGAAATGAGATAGAAATGCTAAGCCAACCAACAGGGAAATCAAGACAAGGAAAAAGAGAGATGTGAAGTTTGATATTTTTTAGTAACAATCAGGAACTTACGCCTATTTAAAATGAAATGAAAAGAATTTAAACTGTGTCCAAATTGGCGCACCTTGCAAATAAATCAAATAAATTATTTTAATAGTATGCGAATATTAATTATATATATTATAAAATACTATACAATTTAACCTATCAATAGCTGTGGCTTAATATTCACTTGATCCTCATTTTGCATGCAGAATCCGACAGGGATTTGTCTGAGAAGTGATTGAAGCATGTCCTCCTCCACACATGCAGGACTTTATTTATTTCTCGCCGGAAGTGTGCATTTTTTAAAAGCAACATGGAAGTCGATGGTCCCGCGCTCCTCTCACCTCCGCTCAATCCACCCGCATGATTATTTCATTCGGCGCAGGCCGCTCTTCACCTGGCTAGGGCTTTTAATTATTGCTGCATAATCCAGTAGCTTATTATTAAATGAATTAACAGGAAATTGTACGAACACAAATCTGTCTGTCACGCGGCGCACCGTGCACCGCACACCGCACACCGCACACCTGGGCACTCGAGAGCACCTGCGCTCCTCCGCCAAGTAGACAGTTTAATTGAGCCACTCGCTTTATCATATTTGCAAACAAAAAATAAAATAATAATAATAAAATCTCTTTTCCCATTTAAATTGACAGTCGACGCTTCATTTTTTATTTATTTTTCGAGCTCAAATGACTTCGGATGGGAGTCAGGTGAAGTCCACATAGGTCAATTAATGGCTACGAGATTAATGATTTAACCAAGGCCTGATTTCAAACTGATACTACCAGCATAATTACGTTGCATAATTGCGTATCATAAAAATATAAAATACGGATAAATGTCATAAGTATAAATATCATGTTCATAAATATGGGATATGGGTATTTAAACGTATGGATTAGTAGCAATCTCTGTGTTAATTGTATGCCTTAAGGAAAGTATTTCCAAAGGCTTACAAATCTTGTGAATTTCGCTGAACTAAGAACTGAAATATATACTTTTTCCGATGCTTTCTAATGCTCTGATTTCGAATCCTAGACAAAGAAATTGCTGCCCTTTAGCTCGAAGTACAAGAGAAGTGCTCTTAAACCAACTCTTGTACAAACCAATTAATTTTGTGAATGGCTACCTTCTTCCCCTAGTCCATAAATATATGCGATTGTCCAGTCTTACCATGCTTTTCACTACAAATGTACTCCCTTAAAATAGAAGAAATCCTCCACAAAATAAATGCAAACTTCCTTCCTTTGAGTATCCAAAAATGAGGGTAATTTTATTAAACATACCAACAAAAAAAAAAATAATAATATACATAAATGTAAACATAACATTAAAATACAAATAACAACTCATATGTGTAGGCATATGCTTAGGCAAGTGTTTATTTGGCGAGTCTATTGGAAAATTTCTCAAATATTTACACAAAAACCGAACAAGCGCCGCCGCCGCGTGCAAGCCGAGTAAACTCATTAAAAGTTGGAAAAGCCAAGGCCAAGGCACAGGGTTAGCACAACAACAAAGGGGAGCGGGTTTACGAATCGAGTGGAGTACGCAATTAGCGTCCTGAAAACAGGAGCCGGTGGAGGAAGGAGCAGGGGCAATAGCCAGAGAAAGGTGGGGCAAGGAAGGACTTTGAGGTATCTGACCATGGAAATCCATGGTAATGAATTGGAAATATTAAAATCTTTCTTTTTTCGGGAGTTTCAACAATCTCTTCTTTCGTTGCCAAGCTTTTTCTTTGATTTGGTTTGGGATTTGGGAGATGTGTTAGGTTTGGGTAACCTCATTATCTTCTGACCTCCTAGTGTCCTAGCCTCCCAACCTCCGAGCCTTCTAATCTGCTGACCTCCTAAGCTCCAAACTTTCTAATATCCTCTCCTTCCAACCTCCTAACCTCCTAACATTCCATCCTTCCAACCTCCGAACCTCCTAACCTCCGAACCTCCTAACCTCCGAACCTCCTAACCTCCGAACCTCCTAACCTCCGAACCTCCTAACCTCCGAACCTCCGAACCTCCTAACCTTCCATCCTTCCAACCTCCGAACCTCCTAACCTTCTAACCTCCTAACCTCCTAACCTATGAACCTCCGAACCTCCGAAACTCCATACATCCTAACCTCCTAACCTAACCTCCGAACCTCCGAACCTCCTAACCTTCTAACCTTATAATCTCCTAACCTCTGAACCTTCAATCTCCTCACAATCCAGTAAGCACTATTATATATACCCCTTCCTTTAGAGGATAGACGATATAGAGGTCTAAAATTGAGCTCAAAGCGAGGCCACCCCTGGTGCTTCTCCTCCTACTCTCCCTCCTGCTGTTTCAACTCCTGCTGCTCCTTGTCCTGCTTCTCCTGCTTCTCCTTCTGCTGCTCCTCCTGCTTATCCTGCATTGTAACTCCAAACGCTTTAGGGATATTTCACAATATTGTTACTGCCACCTGGCAGCTGTCCCCCACTTGTTGCGGTGGCCTGCTGTTGTTGCTTGGGGCTTGCTGATGCTCCACCCAATCCATGACCCCCACCTCCCCCAGCCACTCCTCCTGCCGCTGATGATGATGCTGCACCCAGCGCTGTGGCTGCTCCCGGATGATACAAATGCGTGCCATAATGCACGGCTCCCGGATGGCTGAAATATGGAATAATGGCCGGCGAGGCGGCGGTCATTCCCGTTGCCGCTGGCGTGGGTCCGGCCAAGATGGTGCCAGAAGAGCCAGAAGGTGAACCTGCTGGCTTTGCAGCACCTTCGGCAGCATAGGGCATCGAGTGATGGTATTGAAACGGATGCAGCAGGGCAGCCGGCTGGTAGTGGTGGTAATGGTGGATCGGCGGTCCATTGCCTGGCGACAATCTGACAATGTGTATGGGGATCGGAGCAGGAGCAGGAGCAGGTGAATGAGCTTGAGCCAAGGCGGGAGCTGCTGCTGCTGCCGATTCATAGCTCTTGGGGTTATTGTGGCTAAAACGTGGCAATATGGAAAATTGATGTTGCTGCTGCTGCTGATGCTCGCCGGGGGCCTGCACATAGAGGGGATTGTAGTGGACCAGGGGCAAGTGTTGCTGTCGTGTGGCAGTGGCTGCTGCTGCCGCTGTCTCGGTGGATGATGTTGTTGTGGCTGCTGCTGTTGCTCCTCCTGTGGCGCTCGTTGTGGATGTTGTCGCTGCTGTCGGGGATGTCTGGACTGCTGGCGTGTACTTGTGTTGCTGCTGCGAGTGTTTCAAGTGATGTTGCTGCTGCTGTTGATGCTGCTGCTGATGCTGATGCTGATGCTGGAGAGGATAGGCTGTGGGGAAACCAAAGAAAAGTAGTTACAGGACATGACCAGAGCCGCCTGCTTAACCCCTAAGCCCTGCTAATTGCCAAGTCAATCAGGGGATAATCGAGGCTGGAAAGTCTAGAGAGTGGAGAGTGAAGTGTGCTCACCATAAACTGGACCCGGCTGCTGCTCCGCGTAAATGGTGGGCGTCTGGGACTGCGGCGGCTGCAGGAAAATCCTTTGCAGCTGCAGCTGAGCCTGTGGTGCCTGTGGAGCCTGTGGAGCCTGTGGAGCCTGCTGATATATGAACTGCGGCTGAGGCGAGGCCTTGGCATAGGCAGCCGCCTGCTGCTGATGCTGCTGCTGGTGATGCTGCTGCAATTGCTGGGCTGCAGCCAGCAAAACGCTGGTGGGAATCTGCAGATATTGCTGCTGTTGCTGTTGCTGCTGCAGTGGCGGAGGTGCAGGTGCCAACGAAGGTCCCGCTGTGGGTGCACTGACTGCATCCGACTGATAGAAGGGTCTATAGAGACCCTGGTGATCGCGGGCCAGCGGTCCCAGCAGCTGCATCAGCGGATGCCGGGTGGAGGAGAGTGGAGCAGCAGTGCTGCTGGTGGTGCTGGTGGTAAACTGCTGCTGCTGCTGTTGGAGCTGCTGCTGTTGCTGCAGCTGCCGCATATAGGAGAGAGGGATGGCTATAATGTACTGTATGCGCTGCTGCAACTTCTGCTGCTGCTGTGGCTGTGGCTGTGGCGGCTCCTGCTCCACTTCGCCGTAATTGAAAATCGGTGGCTTGATGCCCGCTGGCCGCTGATAAAGCGCCACTTGTGGCGGCACTGCGAAGCTGAAGCGGTGATGCGGTGCCGCCCCCTGGTGGGAGTACTGCAAGGCGGGCGGTTTCCGGTCGTAGAAAGGCTACACAGAGAGAAAACGGGGGGGTCATATTTAATTAACCACTTAAATTTTAGAATAATTATTAGCTTGGTTAGGGAATTCAGAGTTATGCAGTGTAAAAGTGGCCATAAAATGGTAGAATTTCGTTATTTCATTGCAATTTGCTGGGAGTGTAAGGCAAAGGGAGGTTTCGCTGGCCAAATGCCGCCTTAATTAAGCGCATTTCCTGTGGTCAGCGAACATATTGAACATACCTGCGGCCCTGCGTCCGCCGCCGTGTAGCGCACTGTGGTCGGTCCCAAGAAGGGCGTCTGCGTCTCCGCCGTGGCGGCCTCGA
Source organism: Drosophila nikananu (assembly GCA_008042635.1). Lineage (NCBI taxonomy): Eukaryota > Metazoa > Arthropoda > Insecta > Diptera > Drosophilidae > Drosophila > Drosophila nikananu. Next base: position 46,883 of record VNJV01011617.1, read on the forward strand.
AGTAGCTGCCGGCCGAGGGGTAAATCGGTCGGAAGGGGGGCTCCTTGGAGGAGGGGGGTCCCGCGAACACGCCGCCTGCGGTCAAAAGGGGATAGTTTTAGTGGCAGTTAGTGGGGGGGGGGAGTTGAAGTTGGGACTGCGAGCATATTTCCCCTGCCAACTAATTCCACATACTACATTTTACTAGATTTAAACAGCATTGCATATTCATTTTAATATTATTTTAAATAGAATGCAATTTAAAACAAAATGTAAAATCTAAAACTACAATTTTTGTATAGAAAGCCGTAAAATCCGTACAAAGCGGAGAGATTAATTTTAAATTTCCTCAAGTTAAGTTAGAAATCAAATATAAAATTTAAAGCATAGATTTTTAATTGATTTCAGCTGACTTCAATATTTTTTGAAATAAAATTTAAGACAATCAATTTAAAAATAAATTAAAAACTTGATGTTTTGAATAAAAAATGATTGAAATGCCTATAAAGCCGAGTGATTAACTGATATTTCCCTAAGTTAAATTAGAAATCACAAAAGAAACAAAAACCTTGTTATATCTTTTATAAAAGCTATTTAAATTGATAAAAATTCCCCAAATAAATATAAAAATTAGAAAATGCAAGCTAAGAGATATAGTTAAAGAGACCCTTTAAGTCCCCACAGAACCACACCACTCCTCACCTGTCTGGTCCGAGGAGTCGCGCTTCTCCGTCTTGCTCTTGGGGTCCTCCACTGCACTGGCGGTCAGCTTGGTGGTGGCCACGCCCTCGACCTTGTCCACAGCCTTGCTGGAGGCCACAAGAAGATCGATCTCCTCGCCGCTGCCGGCGGCCAAAAGGCAGCAGGTGATGGCGGCCAGGATCTGGGATTGAAAGGATTGGAAAAGAAATAAATAAAATCTCGAACTATCGTTAACTGCCATCGTTATAGGCATTAAGTGTCGGGGGAAATGCGCTTGATTAAAAAACAACTCTGCACTGTAATTCGTAATCATAATTTAATTAAATTGATTTACACATGTAATTATATTTGTAATTATAAAAATTGCACTGTGCCGAGCATTTCAGCCATTCAGTGTGAAGTGCAATTGTTTTCCGCTCTAGTCTCGCATTTATTTTGCATTATTATGCCACTGCACAGACGATTAATAACTAATATTTGTAATTAAGCCGCTTGGCTGTACAATGAACCTGGCAAACACAGGTAATTAATTGATAAGCCGCCTGCCTGCCTGCCAGTTAACAACAACAACTGCAAACCCACTGGAATCTGAGGTGATCCTTCGGGATGGGCAGTGGTATTATGGCGAATCCACATGTCTAGTTTATGGATGTAATACAGGGAAATGTCAACTCTTTTATAATCTCCAACTGGCACTAAAATTCAGCTTTCTTTTCACCTAATGTGACTTGCAAAATTTACAAAAATCCAACATCAAACGGGATTATTGCCCGGAAAAAATTGAATAATTTTACACAAGAAACCGCAAAATGCTTTCTGTTATTATTATTATTTTTATAAATGTGCCATCAAAGGCATTTGCCAGAGATAAATGCGTCCAAGGCATGCGCATGCCTTGTTGCTGCAGTTTAATGAAATAAATAAATAATAAAATGCCACATCAGTTTTGCATTATTTTCTGCAACAATTGCACCGCCCTTCGGCCATCTCTGCGGCTCTGGGGCCTGGCAATCGAGTGGAAATAATCAAAATAGACGCTGATTTATATCATTATCAATATTTGATGGCCAACTTTCAGTGAGTTCGATTTCAATTAAAATGGTTTTAATCCTATTTTTCATTATTCACCCGTATGAGAGGCATTATATTCCAGTTGCTGCTGCTGCTTTGTTTATTCAAACCAATGTGAATGTGTGTATATTCCAGCTATATGTGTCTATATATGCGGGCAAATGCAAACTTATATATACTATAAAATATAAATATATATATTTTTGTATAATTTGTTTTGTGTGTTCACTTTTTCCGCTTTTAATTCGGTTTCCTTCTGTCACTCAATTAAAATTCGCTTCGTGTGGCGAACAGCAACAACAACAACAACAACAAAAAATGAGGAGGAATAAAAATGAAAATGAAAATGAACTAAAACAAACAAATTTTTAAACACTTTTCACGTTTATTTATTTAATGCAGCAAAAACGCGGGGCCGTCGCGCCGGTATCGCGCGCGTTTCTTTGCTAGCGGCTTAAAACGCTCGCTGATCGCACGGGCTAAAACAACGCTCGCGTGTTGGCCAACAAAGTGAGAGTGAAATTGGTGGGCCAGCTTTGCGGCGTTTTATAGCCCAAGCCTGCAACAAGCCGCAGCACGCCGCTGCGTGCTGGCAACCTGCAACTGGCAACTGGCAACTATAGCAAACTAGCAACTTGCCACCGTTGGGGGCAAGCACCTGGTGGCGGCCAAGCCATTTGCGGAGCACAATCACCATTTGGAAGTGCCATTTGCGACTGCGACTGCGACTGCAACTCCGAGTCCCAATTCGTATTCGATGGCCATTGCCAGGCCGCGGGCCTTGATCGCCGCTCCAATTTGGCTTGCGTCATCGACTTCTTCTTCTGCCCCAATACCAGCCCCACCCACCCACTCCGCCTCCGGAAGACAACTGTAGCAGCGTGGAGGTGCATTCATGCCCCAAAACAAAAGCAACAACTGCATAAACACATAAATATTATGTCAATGGCAGACGGAAATCCACTGTTCATGCCGAGTCTAGGCTTTGTTTCATTTATTGAAGACCATTTCAGATTGAAAACATTTTTATCTGTAATATAACATGCCATTTGCCTAGTTGCGGGTGATGTGCAGGAGCTGCAGAAGCAGGCAAGCGGCAGTAATGACAGAAAGGTCACCGTCGGCACAGGAAGCTGATGACGAGAAGGCCGAGAAAGATAATACGACACAACCAAAGCCGGAGAAGGACGAGAAGGCCAAGAAGCCAGCAGCGGTTCCAAAAAGACAAGTCAACAATTTTAATAAAATGACGCAGATTGGGCAAACGAATTTCATAATACTATATGCCTTTAAAGTAAAAAGAGATTATAAAGAAAAAAAATAAGAAAAAGGTTTTTAAAGAAAAATAAAACATTTTGCAATCAATTTTATCAATTTTAATAAATTTTACTGCAAAATAACGCCGATTGGGCAAACGAATTTCATAATACTATATGCCTTTAAAATAAAAAGAGATTATACAAAAAGAAAATAAGAAAAAGGTTTTTAAAGAAAAGTAAAACACTTGGTGGCTGGTGGCATAGCCGGTGCTGTCTCCCGAACGTGTACGGCCCCGCTAGACAGAATCAAAGTGATTTATCGAAAAAGTGGTGTTGGAACCAAAATTAGCAAGTTATTAACTTTAGGTATAAATCGTTTTTTTCTGTTTTTTTTAGTGAGCAGACCGGAGAAAAAAATTTGGTTGAACATTTTTTGCAAGCTCTGCTTTAAAAGAACAAAATAAATATTGTGAAAATATATCCATTGAAATTTGTAACGAAAAGAAAAACATTTTGAAATAAAATAAAATAAAAGAAATTAAAAAGAACCAATGTGTTCCGAGCAATGCCCACGACACGACTGACTTCCCAGTACAATTTTTCAGTAGAACTAGAAAACCATCGATGACACGCACTATCGATACTATCAATGTTTTTCAGTTTTTTCAAAACATCGAGAGTTTTCGAAAACAATCGATGTTTCCTGAGCAAACAATCGAAAACATCGATGGTGCCAATCATCCGTCTATCTCCGTGAAGATATGTCTTGCTTTATTCTTATCCAATACTCTTCCAATAGAATTTTCTAGTTTTCTCTTTAAAAATTTGCAATGTGTAGAAAATAAAAAATAGAACAGGCAAATTTCTCATTAGTTGAATAAACAATTTATTCATTAATTGTTATGGTTAAGTTGCAGACTTGGAGACTGTTTTATGTGTGTGCAATTACTATATGTCTGAATATAATGACGGTAACTTCAGTAGAAGATAGTATGTATATGATGTATTATTTTCCTAAAAAATGTATTTAATTAGTATTATTTAAAAATGTTTACAAAAACATCAAATATTTTCCTTCAATAAAAATATAATTTTTTTGTACAATCAGCAAGGCAGTAAAAACGTTTCTTTGCTTTAATTTCCCTACCTGCTTTTAATTCGACTTAAATATTTGCAATTCCTCTAATTATTAAAGAGCAAAAACAAACACAAGCTATTGTGTAATTTATAAAATTTCACATATTTTAATTGCATTTATTTTTTTGTATTGTAGCTGGGTATGAGCGGACCAAAGACCAATTTGATACAGATTGCAGATTTAATTTACTGCAAACCAGATTCCTAACCATAAAGGAAGATACAGGCATATGAACTTTTAAAAAACTATCATAGACTGGCCTAAATTAAAGTAACAGCCAAGAAATTCCACTTGTTGCGATACCCTAAAAATTCCAAGAATATGTCTTTGTGCCTTTTGTGTGATTTTTAAATCTGCCTTGCCTTGTTCTTCCTTCGGCTTTCCCCATCGACAATCGATTGCACTTGGCAAACTTTTTGCTCAATTAAATTTCCACTAATTCCCGACATTACAATAACGCTGCTGATCCTTGTTTCCCCCGCGCGGAATTAACTCTGCACTCATTAGGAGTTTGTATACGCATTACAGGCTTGCCACGTCCCTCTGCTTCCACTCCGGAAGGGATGCCTGCCCTCCCTGGCATCCCCTGGCATCCCTGACGTGGCCATTTCCGTTGTTGAACGGAGCGTTTACAACGGACGATGATTTTACGAGGGCTCCTAATAAAATCAAGTGGCTTTCCGTAAAACTTAACTGTTACTTCAGCAATAACGCACAACAACAGCCACCAGGCAGCACTAGCATCGGTGGTACCTTCTTCATGTACTCTACGTACATACCATCCCTGCTTCCCTGCCTTCCTTGTTGTGTCAAATAAAAGTCCCCAATTTGCAGTCCCGGGCATAAAATGTGTAGGTGTGTGTGTGTGTGTGTGTGCGGCAAGTTAAAAGTTTTCCGGGCGGAATTTCAGGGTTTAGAGTGGCGGGGCGGAATGCAGGCAGTAGTTAAAAGTCCCGGGGTTCCCCCTGAATCCCTGAAATCTCATCAGAGCCCGGTAACATCCATTTAATTGTTCTTCCACTGCTGCTGCTCCTGTTGGGAGCGGGAAAGTGTTATAATTAGTACATAGTGGCAATGTCGTCTCCTGTTCTGCCCTGTCCGGCTCTGTCCTGTCCTGTCCTGTCCTGTCTTGTCCCGTCTTGTCCTGTCCTGAGAGGCAAGAGGAGGGGAAGATGGTTTCTTATGCATGGTTAGTCGTTGTTATGGCCATTGCGAATATTATGATACATATTATACATTGAACGAAGCAAACCTTACTAGTTTTCCAATTCTTTTTTATGCAAGCAAGTATTTACCACAAATTGCCATTAGAAGCAGAAAATAGGAAAATTAGCTTAATATGAATATATGTTCAAGTTTTTGAAGGAAATTTTAAAAGCAGGTAAAAACCTAAAAGACGTCTAGTTAGATTATTCTATAATATATTTTATAAGCACCAAAACAATTGCAAATTAAATAAAAAATCTACACTTTTCCCTTTTTTTGTAAGGATTCATTAGCAATTATCCATAATATCTTATCCATATTTAAAGCTAGTAAGCAGCTTTTATAAATTTATTTTTATAGAATTTTATTTTAAATAAAAAGCCTTGCATGTAATACCAAACGGTAATTTCTTTTTCAACTATGTGCTAGAGAATTTTGTAATGCTTTAAGCTTAATATATAATACATATATAATATATAAATAATATAAAAACCATTTAATAAAGACCCTAGTATGTAATTAAAACATTTTCGCCAACTTTATTTAAAGAGTTTCATGTTTTTCACATTTGAAAGTCATTGTCAAATTCCCCCCCTGCCTATGTACACTTAAAATGTCCATAAATTACCAAATGAAACCTTTAAATACTCAGGAAATTCGAGGATAATCCAATCCAATTGCATTGAAACCAAACCTAATCGAATTGAGTTGCCAAACAAAACCAATTTGCCGCCACGAATAATTGCATCAGTTTTATAATGAAATATTTTAATTTGCCACCCGTTCCACGTTTCGCTGTCCTGCCATAATATTGCCTCGAATTTGGGCCAAATTATAGGCCAATTCCGCAGTTCTCTGAACCAGGGACCAGGTGCCGATCCGCATTGGACCCGATAATCCACGGTGGTATCGAATGCCAGTTGATTGTGTCGCCGCCAGTCTGTCATTGCGAACCGCATAATTTATGCGCAGAGTTTTGGTCCAGAAAACTAATTAGGGCGGGGCGCCACCAGCCTCCAGGCAGCAGGCAGCAGGCTCCCAGCTCCCTCCTCCCATTCCAATCCCGGCCAGGAAATACGCAATGCGATGCGTTTGCCAGCCGAAATGGTCTTATGCAATCGCCCCCTCCTCGCGCTGGAAACTAAATCAGTGCAGGAAAACTGGTTTTCAATTCGGCAGAAGGAAGCATGTGGAAATCTCTATCGGCCAGCGCCAATTATTGTCACGGAAATGCACCTCGAGCTGTTGTTTTTTTTTTTTGGGTGAAATCCAGCCTCGGCCTGGTGGGGTCTTCAGTGCAGAGTCTTCCATCCATCTCCACGTCCATTTGAACTGGTTTGGATACACCTCGATGGGGCAAGTGCACTACTAGCCTTCTCTTGGATCTCCCATTGATCGTCCGGTCAGTGGAGGCTGCGGTGGATACCCTGGACTCCAAAGGAGTCCAATGGCAAAGCCGATGGCGTGGCAAAAAGTATGAATAGATAGTAGTTTGTCACGCCAAGATTAATCAAAGAAATAGGAGCCTCCATTGAAATAGATATCAAAAGGTTTAATGTATAAAAATTACCTTCTAATAATTAAATGGAATTCGAACTATTTGTAAATTTGTAAGCCCAAATTGTACCAATTTTTTCCAAAAATTAGATATCGAGTTTTGAATGCAGGAATGTTCTCCCATTAAAACTAGGAAGAAAAACCGAAACCAGACTGAAATCGGTTGAGTTTTACCCGAGTTATGATCAAAAAACCCTTATTTCGAAGCCAGAAATGTACCCATATTTTTCCATAAAAAGTTACATCGTCAAAATTGTCAAAAATCTGCCAAAAATTACATATCTAGTTTTGAATGCAGGAATGTTCTCCTATTAAAACTAGGAAGAAACAAGTGAGAAAGCTACAGTCGTTCGTGAACGACTGTTATATACCATGTACCAAAATATATATCAAAATGTAAACAAACTCGCTCTTTGCAAAACCACCACCATCTCATGCACTTGCGTGTGCAAGACAGAGACAGAGATAACCCCTCCTCTCTTTTTTGCGCACGGGAGTTAGTTTCTTGCGCTCATCAGTTTTGTTGTTGTTTTTGGGATGCACCTGTTGCTAGCTGCCAAATAGATAACACACTGATAAGTAAATAACTTTTGTGTTTTTCATCCGATCGTTACCAGATTTTCGGTATTGATACATGTTCTACATATGCATGCCTATGCACAAAAAGAAAGATATATGGTAATATTTGCGGCTGCAAAACGTTTTTATTGATTTGCGGGGGAGTGGGAGGGAAATTTTTAAATCTGAAACAAACTTGATCTGCTTACAAAACATTCCGACCTACATACCGAATTTGGTGACTCTAGCTCTTATAGTTGCTGAGATCTAGGCGTTGACACAGACGGACAGACGGACAGACGGACAGACGGACAGACAGACATGGCTAGATCGACTCGGCTGTTGATGCTGATCAAGAATATATATACTTTATGGGGTCGGAAATGCTTCCTTCTGCCTGTTACATACATTTGCACGAAATTAATATACCTTTGTACCTACGGTACATGGTATAAAAACGAAACCAGACTGAAATCGGTTGAGTTTTACCCGAGCTATGATCAAAAAACCCTTATTTCGAAGCCAGAAATGTACCCATATTTTTCCATAAAAAGTTACATCGTCAAAATTGTCAAAAATTTGCCAAAAAATTACATATCTAGTTTTGAATGCAGGAATGTTCTCCTATTAAAACTAGGAAGAAAAAACGAAACCAGACTGAAATCGGTTGAGTTTTACCCGAGCTATGATCAAAAAACCCTTTATTTCCAAGCCCAAAATGTACCAATATTTTTCCATAAAAAGTAAGGGGTTACATCGTCAAAAATATAAAAAAATGGACCGCAAATTACATATAGTTTTAAATGCAGAAATGCGTTCTTCTATAAAAACTAAGAAGAAAAATCGAAACCATACTGAAATCGGTTGAGTTTTAGCCAAGTTATGATCAAAAAATTTATAAAAGTGTTATCGATTTTTAAGCCAGAAATGTACAAACTTTTTTCCAAAAATTGTAAGGTACTGATTCGACTCTAAGTGGGGCTCCGAAATCCATCCCGGGGCTGGAGGAGGCCGCCTCTGGCCAGATCCAAAGTGGTTGTCAACGCAACCGAGTTGGGGCCAAAAGAAAAACTAAGGCACAACCACATCGGCCAGCAAAACCAGATTGCGTGCCGCCGGCCCCCTGCCTCGTTCCACGAACAGTTAAAAGCAAAATTATTCATTACAATTTCCGCGCTGGCGAGAAAAACGCACACTCGCACTCACAGGGGGGAAAAGTTTTCCATGGAAATGCTCGAAATGCCTCAAATGCTCATTTGAATCTGGCAAGTAATTTTGCTTGCGGTCGCGATTTCGGCGCTGTTTTAAACGCGCCGCGCCAGCAATTGACTTTGAATAAGTTTGCGCTGCATTGAAACGATGCCAATTTCCGCACAATGGGCTAAAAGAGCGTGATGAAAACGCCATTGTAGTTTTGTCTCATATGAAAAATATGGCTGTTAAAGTTTATAAATTTATTTATATTTTTTATTAGTTAAAATTGTCTGTAAAATTAGATTTCTCTGTAAAATATGTTTCTACTATAGATTTACAGAATGCTAGGCACTTATTTTTAGATTTATATTATTTTTTGTAATGTCAAATTTTAAATTTCACCTCTGCTTTCCCACTGTGCGCCCCCTGTCTTTTGGCCAACTGTGATTGCCTGTGACAGTGGCTCACATCGTTTTGGGGGGTGGCATAGTGGGGGCGCCTGCTGAAGTTTTTTCGCCCAGCAGCAGCCGCAGCACAGTGTGGGGCGTGTCGGATTGGCGTCCTTCAACAGTGGAGCCTGCTTCAAGCAGATTCGAAATCAGGTTGTTCTTTCCAACTGAAATATAAGAAATTTAATTTAATAAGAATTTACCGATTACACGAAAGATTTTTGCTATAATCTAAAACCTAGATTCTTCACTCAGAAAAACTATCAAAGTTTTCAAAAGAAAAGTCCATAAAATAGTTTTAAAATTTAAATATCAAAATAAAAATGAGTCGATATAAAAATCGATAGATACTTTACCGTGCCGAAATCTAAGCGATTCATCTATTTGATTATAATTATCTGTCATTAATATAATATAATCGTAATAAATACAAAGCATTCATTAAAATGTTTTGTTAATTTTCAATAATATCGATTTTGTAACTTTAAAAGCAATATTGTTCGATATATTTCATATTTCGATAAATTTCGATACATGTTTTAAATTTTATTATATTTTTGGAATGCTATTGAGAGCTTTATTTTTGTAGACGATATACCTTGGTGGAGTTCTCTTTCGATAAATGTCAATCCCCAGTTGAAGATGTGTTTATGGTGTTTGAAAAGTGATTTCAAAATCTTTAAGCTTTGAAGCAAATCTTCCCCTCCGCTGGGAAACCGGAATTCGCTAGGGAAACTTGACTGTAAATTGTTATTCCGTGATTCGTTTGATTCCTTTTTTGCTTACGCAGCTTATCATGCATTCCACGGGATACATTGTGTCCTTGGCCACTTGTTGTCATCCCTCCCCCTCCGCCTGACAGTCTGGCAGGCAGGACGTCACCCAACCGGGCAGGCAGGCCGACCCGGCACCAGGCGCCCGCCAGCAGCCCGCCCCGCTTGATCCTCTTGACTTTTGAGCCGGGGCCAGAAACTTTCTTTAATTTTAATCAAAAAACTTTTTGTTGTTGCTGGTGCTTGGAGCTGGTTCTGGAGCTGGTCCTGGTCCTGGCCTGGTTCTGGTTCTGGCGTGGTTCCTCCTGCGCCCGCTTTGTGGGCGGCTGGAAAAAAGCGTTTAATTGGACAAGGGAATACACACTACAAACAATCAGGCAGCGGCAACGGACGATGTTTATGGAGAATGAAAATGAAAACAAAGTGAATACAAGCTGACAACTAATTTAATCAAATGCAGGAGGGGGGAGAGGATATTCCTCTGGGCGGTAAGGCGGAGGGGGCCATGTCTTCCACCCAAGGAGATTAACATATTTTACAAGTTCTGGCATATCTCAGTGACTGTGACTGTGGCTGTAGGCAGGAGACATGCATAGATAAAGAGGCAACAAAACAAAAAACAAATCATATATCCGCCGCTTGTTTTTGTTTTCAAAGAGCAGCAAAGTGGCTCGGACCATATCGGGAAACAATAATAACAAGTACCAGCAGTCGCTGTGGAAAAGTATCTCAGAGATTGACAAGGCCAGGCACTCTGCTGCAGGCGGTGAGTGTGAATGCGTTTGTGGTATGTATGTACCTGTGAGCAGCCGTTGGAGTATAAACATCATCGTCTAATCAGGACCCAGGACTAAGGACTATGCACGCAGGCAGACAAAGGACCTGACTGGTCCTTTGATACTGACACTGAGCCTGGCAGGCAGATCCTAGCTCGCTGGCGGACGCCCTGGCCAGGACGTTGTGGCGTTGTGTGTGGAAACGCATTCAACCGTTCGCAAAGGTTCGCCCCAAAGCGAACGAACAGTTGAATAAACAAACACGGCCAACAAATGAACAAACATGACATTTATCTTGGCATAAATCACAATCGCAATCGCAGAGCGCAAAGGCGGAGAGCAAAAACCGAAACCTGCAACTGGCAGTGTGCCTTTTCCGCCGCCGCCGCCGGACCCGGACAGCGGCTAACAAACTGCCAAATGCACAGAAAGGTTGCCGTTGCCTAATAAACCCACCCTCCCCCCCACCCCCCCTCAACTGCGTCGTCTAACCGGACCCTTGCCCAGGCCATAAAAAACAAAAGAAAATGTATATTAAAAAGAGCTGCAACAGCGAAATAGAAACAACGAAAATTGCCCAGTCAAATGAAAAACTATTTAAATGCAATTGCTGGCCGAGCGTCGATTTGCTCACTGAATATTTTGTGGATGCATTCCGGCGGTGGTCACCCGGGCGAGCGTCCAGAGTCCAGAGTGCGGAGTAAACATTACGAACCCAGTTAGCAGATAGTATAATTTCCGCTATCGGCGTTCGTATCCGGCGAGCGACAAGGAATGCCGGCCAAATGCAGGGGACACTCCAGACTTTTGGTTGCATGCAGCCAAAGGAGTGGCAAGGACACCCAGGGTCGACTCAATTGTATCCCAGTTCTTACTGCAGGGAGTGGGAAATATTTCCAGGAATTTTAGAAATATATTTTATTATACATATACGCAATGTTTACATATTATATTATTTAGGCAAGTCTTATACTTATTTAAAGAAATTCTTATAAATTGACAATATGCACAAAAATCTATTGTTTTTTTATATTAAAATTAAATGCAATTATTTGTTTTCAAAGTTTTATAAAACTTTTTTATTATCCAATAGTTCTTAGAAGCTACGCGACGTATACGTAATATTTCGTATACGTAATATTAAGTTTACGTACATAAATCTATTGTTTTTTTGTATTACAATTAACTGCAATTATTTGTTTTCAATGTTTTATAAAATTTTTTTATTTTCCTAAAGTTCTTACAAGGTACGCGACGTATACGTAATATTACGTATACGTAAACGTTTTCTTACGTATACGCAACGTTTATGCTAATTTATTTTGCAACACGCTCTGAAACACCTTAATTTGATATTTTTGTGCAAAAATACTAGTTTGTAATTTATTATAAATTTTTATTTATTATAATTTACAATTAATCGTCAAGAGTGTGATATCAGACCTTTTTTTTGCTTTTATTGGACCTCTTTGAGAGGTGTTCTATATATGTAACATACATACATCAAAGAAAGAAAGTAAGAAGTTTTATAAACTTTTTTATTCCCCGATAGTTTTTAGAAGGTACGCGACGTATACCTAATATTACGTATACGCAACGTTTATGCTAATTTATTTCGCGAAACGCTCTGAAACACCTTATGTTGATATACTGATGCAAAAATACTAGTTTGTAATTTATCATAATTTACAATTAATCGTCAAGAATGTGATATCAGATATTTTTGTCACTATTTCGCACCATCGGGCTGCAGTGTGACCAGCTCTGCGTGTGCAGCAAACGCACATTTATCCCCAACTATGGCAAATACAATATACCCCTGCTCTCCGCGAGTATCCTGTATAAACATTTCGCCTGGAATACCGGCAAGCTTCGAATGGGAGCCATGCCATGAATAAGTAAACGAGTGCTGCGCCCTGAGTGCCTGCAATTGTTGCCGTGCAATCGCTGCATCTGTTTGGGCTCCTTGGCCTCCTTCAGGCACCATTCAGCAGTCCCTGTCCCAGCTACAGACATAAGCCGTAAAGCTTATTACGAGTTTTAGGTTCCAAGGACCGCACCGGACCTTTGCTTTTTTTCCGAGTGCCAAGTGCATATCTGAGTATTTGAGGTGCCGCATAAATATTCGTTCAATCGGCAATCACAATTGTACATGCAACTTTTTGCTAGCCGCTGTGGAACGCAACTGGAATTACCATCTAATGGGCGCTCTGAATGAATAATTTACTGGGGACACTGGAACAGTGCCCGATTGCAGGACAACAAAGTGAGGGAGATTTTAATAGGCATAGCTACATACATATGTAGAGAAATTTTAAATGAGGAATTTCTTGGGCTAAACAAAATTGTTGTGCTGCCAGGTAAGCATTTAGTTTACACTAATTTCAAATGGGTTTTATCCAGTCTTCGAAGTAAACAATGTATTATGCTAATTAACCGCCGATTTAATGTATTTAGATTATATATTATTATTTATTTACATGCATATATCTGTCGAGAGTTTTGGTAAAAGAATCGCCTAGACAGGAGGACTCATGACTCAAAATGTGATCGATAGCATCAATTAGGACCTCTCCATTAATTCCTTAAAGTCTAGTTAAATCCCAACAACAGGGAGATATTTGATGTTATTAAATATAGTATATGTATTATATTTTATATTTTATTAAAAAGCTTAAAAGTCCCAGGTGAAAACTGAACGCCAAGGGGCAGGATGGCAGGAAAACTCTTTTTACTTTCCTTCTGCAACTGGCAACCAAGGAAAAAAAAGAAGAAAATTCAACGGTAGCAAGGTGGAAATGAGAGGGGGAAAGGGCAGAGGGAAGCAACGGAACGGAACCCGAGACTGGTGGTAATTGACGCCCGCAAAGAAAGAGGCGGAAAAACTGGGCGCTGGGCGGTGGGCGTTGGGTGCTGAATGGAAAATGCTGCCAGCGATTGGGCTGCCGCTTTGGCGAGCCGTGTAAACCAACCGCATCCCCACCCAGCTACGCCAAAACCCAGATCCACTCCCACTCCCACTTCCACTCCCAATCCGAATCCCTGCCTGCCTGCTGCTCCCATCAGTGGACGCAGTCAAGTGTGCAACACTTTGGGGGCATTCGCAGCATGCGCGGCAACTTTGCATCCCGCTTGTTCCCCCGTTTTCATTTCTGCGTCGAGTCGAGTCGCGAGTCGCGAGTCGAGTTGCGTTGAGTCGAGTCACTCACTCACTCAGTCAGTTAAGTTTCCTGCCCCAGCAATTATATCATTTCCCCGATGCCGCGCGGAGTCTCGTTTCATTCGTGCGTGAACGAATTTAAGCTAATTTGCACATTTTTCATATTTTATATGAATTAGCTGCTGTGCCTCTGTGCCAGTAGCTGAACACTGGTGGAAATGAATTACTCGAATGAAGTGATGATTAAATATTATTATAAGAAATAGTTGTGCTAAAAGACTTTACATATTATTTAAAGTAACGTTTGATTAAGTAATTTTATAAATGGGAAAAATATATGAATGATAATTCATTTCAGTATCATTTTTTCGACTGTATCTTTCATCTATCTTTTCCTAATTTCGTTTCCTTTCAACTGCTTACATTTCGAAGATCAAAAAATGTGGCATTCCAACACTCCACTTATGTGGCAACTGAAGCGTTGTTGCTGGATGATTTCGATCAGGAAGCGGAATAGGGATCATTTTTTATATCCCACGCAGCCGCCTGGGTGGACTTTCGTTTAGAGGCAATTAAAACACGATTTAAATAATAATAACTTCATTTATAAGCTGTAATGAAAGATGAAAGCACGTCAGGTTCCAGGTGGTTGGGAATAATGTGAGCGCTACACACAGGTAGATAAATTAAACCAATAAACATATCAATGATGAATAATACCTCAGGCACGAACGAACCATTAGATCGAAATATATATAGTAAATAATTGATTTGATTTAATTTATTATTTATATGTTTAATATTTATTTATTTTGTACACTGTACACCTAATTATAAATTAAGTTGCAGGATAAATACGAGCCATAGCGGCTGATAAATTAAATATATATTAAGTATTATTTAATATCCTAATGCTACAAGTAATAATAATCTTAGTTACTAGTCCAGTCGCAAAATAAATAACGTTATAATTCCATAACAATATTAATATTATCAAAATTTAATTTGTTTTTAATCTTCTCCCAATGAAAGTGCCTATCTTATTCTAATTTAATTTCAAGATTTCAGTTAAACTTATTGTATTATTGTATCAGTCACTATAAATTACTCGATTAACATTATATTTATTAATTATAAACAGGATCTCCGGAACATATTTATATACCTCCTGAATCTAAGATGAATTCAGTTCCTCATCGATCAACAATGTTATTTCATCAGGCAAGGTAAGTGCACTATTGACTTTTATACATATTACTATCTTACATTATCTTACTATCTAACTACTGCTGATTGAACTAATTAAATTGATTAACTAATTGCACCGACACTTTGTTCAAGCTTCTACATATCCTGGGAGCTTCATCCCTAAACTTGTGGCCAGGCCTCATAGTACTCCTTACTTTTAGTTAATTTTAATTTTATTAAAACGAGTCTAGGGTCCTTGTCAATGGCCAGTGAGTGAACTCGCTTCCTGCCGGCCCACGTGTCGTATGAGTAATAAGTTCCTAGCGCCAGGACAACGAAATAAATGAGCAACTGTATGCCAGCTTTGGAAGCATTAGAAGGGTTGGACATTGACATGGAAAGGGAAATGAAAATAGTAATGAAAATGGAGGCGAATGCGACAAGCCGGCTAAGTGGCAGGGAAAGTCGCTAGCGGAAATCCTATAATTTATCTTGATGTTCATGTTTCTGAAACATTTCAAAAAGGAAAATGTTTATCACACAATTCCTCCATTTAAAGAAACATCAATAGAAAAAAAAACTTTATAGATGAATGGAATATAAATAAGCATATTAGCGCTAATTAAGAGATGAGTGCTGTTTCTTCTTTGAATTTTCCTTTAAGTGCTACTGTTGCCTTTTGTTATATGTTGTAAAATACTTGTTGATTCAACTCTTTTTTTTATAACCGTGGAATTGCGGGATTCTCAAGCGAATGTAATGATTGGCTACGCATTTAAATGAACAAATTAGTCCTATTTTTTCCTATCACAATTACTCGCTGGAAAGCGCAGTAAGTTCTCCAGGACAGATTATTTGATCTATCAATAAGCCAGTTGATGAAACCATAAAGTTTATTGAAAAATATTGTAGAAAAAAAGGCAAACATTGGCCTCTCCCATTCTCTAGTCCATAAATGTTGAAGTCCGATGGTCCGCTCTTACCATTATTTTCTCCCTCTCCTATGGCCGGTTGGCGTACTCCAGACAGAGCTCATTCAGGTGTTCCGTGGTCATATTCGATCATGTGCTGCCGCTTCTTGGCATCCTTCTTGGCCTTCTTCGTGGACTTGATGCTGGCCATTGTGGAAACGCTTTCCCTGACTTTTTCGCAACCCTAAAATAGGTTTTCATTAATTGTATCGATGCAGAAACAGAAACTCAATTTATACTCACAGTTTGTAATGAGTCGCGAAACACGTGGTTTTCCTTTTTTCATGCTTGACGTTTGACGTTTGACACTGACAGCACTGACAATCGGCAATATTTATGCAGGTATCATGGCACAATTAATTATATTTATAAGGTGCCTGTCAGTGTGGGCAAAAGCCTTTTTAAAGATTTCGCAATACTAAGTAAGCTTGCTTAGTAGCGTCAAATTACAATTCAAATTATATTAATGTCTTTAAGATCACAAATTATTGTTATTATTTCAAAATAATGTTGAAATCCAACAAACCTAGAATCCCAAACAAAGATTTCTTTCTTCCCAAGACTGATGTCCTGGTAATGCCCTAGCTAATCCTTGAATAAACTAGATTTTGTAAGTATTTTCAATCAATATTTTGCCAGGCGACAGCTGGCTATTTCGTCTTGTTTTTTGGCTTGGTGGTCAATAACTTAGCCCTACGTTTTGGCCAGCTCTGTTTTCGTGTTCCATGGCCAGCAGGAGTACCCAAAGTTGGCAATGTAATTTCCGGGAAACCTCCTGCGCCAACGTGTGTGTGTCATGGGTAAAAGTGAACAATTGCAAAGCGAAAATGAAATTTCAGTTTACGAAATCATTAAATTTGCAAAGCAAATGGAAAGTGCCAAAAAGCCGACTTCCCCTGGGCTAATGGGTTACTTAGTTCCGACAGCCCCCAACTCTCCGAGTCCTGTTCCTGCCCCCCCGAAAGTGGGTAACTTTTTTTGGGGGGCCACAGGAAGTCCAAGTTCGAAGGTCAGAGTGATAGATAGGAGCTTCCATGTTAATGGCTGGCACGTAGTTCAGGCACAGCACTCACTTACCTCACGGTTGAAAAGGATCCTCCTTCTCATCCTCCTCCTTCTGCTCCTCCCGCTGCCACCAGCAGCTCCTTAATACACTTTCCTATTCGCCATCGCCTTTTTACATATTTAATGAAATTATTTTCAACAATTTATAATTGCCACGAGCACGGACACGGCATGCTGCAGGCCTTCGTCCTCGGCCAGCATCCTTGGCAGCGTTTAGTTAAATGCGCCCCGGGGAGAGTTTTGCCTGGCGAAACAAATTATTATAAAGATATACGCCGAAATATGTATATTTCGTATATGTAGATGTGGTATCCCTACCTGGATACCTCGGGATACTGAATACTGAATACTGAATCCGGAGCCGGTGTCCCCGGGCGCCAGTTAAGCCCGGGAACCCCGAACGATAAACAATCTAACTAATAAGATGGAGAGGTACTGCCAAAGCGGCAACGCCAAGGACATTCACCTCATTGCAAGGTCTTTGGATAATTTCTAAGGGGGAAATTTCCTAAATGAAGTATAAATATTTGGCCAAGAACTTGTGCAAATTGAGGAGGCGGATAGTCGCAATGAAGCAGTCATAATGGTTGATTAAAAAGGTTAAGGTGGAAATATAAGTTATAATTTAAGCAGCAGCTTACTCATTCTCATTTAGAGAACGAACTGTAGGGTGGATTTTTTAAATATTGCTTTCTGGGAAAAGGGAATTAGGTGAGGGTCCCAAGTATTCTTAAGGCAGAACTTTTAATGGGGGAACTTAAGATACTTGGTTACATAGGGCAATATCTGCGCATATAACCAAGAGTCTGACTCTTACGTGAGTATTTTTGGCATTGGCCCATAAATAGAACCATAAATAAATCATACTTACCCGTTTTGAGCTGGGAACCTTCTGGCTTTCGATTTGGCACGTAATTCAGCAATTTGGTGAGTGGCTGAAAAAAGGCTTTTGAATTTTTAATTGGACAGGCGGTCGTGCGAGGACCCCTTTTCGGGATGGTTCCCTCCTAGTTGGGGGTTAATGTTGTAATGATAACAATTTGGTATCTCCCCGACCTATACCTATACCTTTACATGCTATATAGCTATATAGTACCATATATCCCTCTTTTGTTTGGGCTTGTCTGCTGCTGCTTATCATTTGACAGCCTCCGGGCTGCGGAGGAGAGAGAGAGAGCAGAGGGAAAACCCTTATCAACAGTGAGGGACGACGTCACATTATATTGAGCCGAAATCAGTTTAGAGGGGGGCAAGGAAATGCCAGAACAAACACGAACGGAAAATCTATTTCGTATTTACCCATTTTCCCTGTCACATCTAACTAAGGCAAGTCCCGATGAGGGGATCAGGATGGGGACTGGGCAGGGAATGATGAGCCACACAACACACACACTCTGAACACCATCAATCAAACTTGGCTAATAAGGCGAATATCTGACGACCCCTCAACTCCTTCGTACAAATAATTGACGCGGCGCGTGTGTCCTTTGACATTCATTCAAATAGTTGACCCGCGGTTTACACTCGAATTTAATTGGATGTATTCCTGGCTACCCTTAATTACTAAATACATTAGCTCCCCGCAGCATCACCCGAAGATTATGATATTTTCTGCCGGGCTGGTACTTTTTTTGTTCTTGTTTCTCTTTTTATTTATTTTTTTTTTTTGATAATTCAGCGAAAGTGGGCAGCTGCTGGATGCCTCCGAAAGATGCACAAAAGCCTCTGCCTGCAGCATCCCAGCATCCAGCTCATGAATATTCATATTCCCGGCCAGCGAGTGCACAGAGAGAAATGTAACCAGGATTTTGTAACAAAATCGAAATCTTGGATGAAAATAAAAACATAAACCTTTTAATTTACTGAGGGAAGATCTCTTTCCCGCTTTAAATTATTGACAAGATCTAGATCTGTACGTCCTCATACGCACTTTCTTGATCTGCGTATACTCACGCCAGGAATTATATATATTTTATTTTTAAAAGATTTATATAGATATATTTTCTTTAAATTTTTTGATGCCAAAAAAAAGCAACAGAAAATGGCTTTTTATAGGGCAATCAATTTAAATGTATGGGACTTATGTACCTATACAAAACAAAGCTCAAATGTTGTGTTATTATATGGCAATTAATTTGTTAAGCTAACTTTAGACGTTTCGCCACAACAAATTTTTTATTTTTCAATTATTTTATTAAATTTCAATTAGTTTTCCTGGTTATTTCTCCCAGTGCTGAGCAACACACAAAGTGCGCCAGCAACAACGGTATTAGCAGCATCTCTAACAGCAACGGCAACGGCACCAGCAACGGTAATGGTAACGGTGTGCAAATGCATGTCCTTGCCAGCGGGGTACGCTGCGCCTGTGTGCGTGCTATTAGTAGCTGTCACCCGTTACACGTACGTACATATACATATGTAGATGCTAAATTCATTTTTTTGTGGCGGCCGCTTTTTGTCCTGACTCCTTGAGAGCCCCCCGTCCTTCTCCCCCTCCTCGCACTCACACACTCAGTGGGGCTGTCGTCGTGTTTTTGCAGAGCGTTTCATTCTTTCAGTTTGTTTATATTCCTTGTTATATATATTTTTTGTTTCCCCCTTTCATTTTGTTGTCGTCACTGTTTACTATAAAATTAGCATATGAAAGAGTTGATAACAGTGCCCACACGATGGGCCGAGGTACACAGCTAAAAAAGAAGGGGGCTGAATGTTTTGTTTAATAACACACTATTTAAGGGGTTTAGGAGTGGAGAATTATATTATAAATCAACATAAATATTTATAAATATTTATAATGTATAGATGTGTATCTTTGTATTTAGTAGATCTAAAAACCGGTTCTTCCTGCGGTCAGAGTCGCGCCAAAAATCCTGTCAAAGGACAGTAAAGCTTGAAAAAACCCTTGTTTCTTTAAAATAAGCATTAAATGTGTTTTGATTTTTAAGCGCGCGGTTCAAAATTTTTGCTGCTAAAATCTAACATATTTTATTGTCTTTTTGGGTCCTCGGTACTAAAACTATGGTTTGCGTAGAAGTGTATAGATTACGGTGTTAATAATATCTTTTGCCCCTTTTCGAAAAAAATGACATTGAAAATTGGCAAAGTTATTATTTTTTCTCAAAATTTTCCGATTGCTCCTATGACAGCTATATGATATAATAGTCCGATCTTGATTAAATTAAAACCGAAATTCTGGAATAATACGAAATGGCCATACCTCAATTTATATGAAAATATGTTGAAAATTGGCAAGTTATAATTTTTTTCTCCAAACTTACGATTGTTCCTATGGCAGCTATATGATATAGTAATAATGTAATTTTAATTTATTATTTTACAATAATAATAAAAAAAATGTTGTGTTAAGTTTCAAAAGTCTAGCTCAGCTAGAAATAGTTTTGGTGGCTATCCCAAACAAGGGATATGGGCGGATAGACCAAAGGCGTGGTTATATTCAAGAAAAAAAAAAAACCGAAATTCCATAATAATTTTTCACACAAGTGTGCCAAATTTCAGTGCTCTACCTTTAAAACTGGAGTTTATGCAAAAATTTCGGGCATTTTGCCCAATGTGCACTGCTTCAAAATTATGATTCAAAAGTAAGATTCAAGCAAATACATCATTTTTTCCAGCTTTAAGCGTGGTTACAATTTAGTTCACGTTTCTAAGCTCATTTATATATTGTTGTTTGTTTGAAACATTATATAACTTTAAAGAAACTTTGATATGTTTAATTATAATAATAATTAAATAGCTTTTTCTTACTACTACTACTACTTCTTCTTTTGCCTTGAAAAATTCAACAAAAATGAAAGAAAGATCTCTGTAAAACAAGTTAGTTAAATATAATTTAGCTTTCTTTATACATTTTCCAGCTAGTAATATTTTTTCATACAACTTTACAAGTACTATTTAATAAAGATGACTTCTTACATTGTCTTCTACTAAGAATTGGTTCCACAATCACATAGATTAAGCAAAAAAAAAACGATTTATTTCCAAATACACACACTTGAACAATCTCAAGAAGATACTTCACATATGGGTAAAAATAAAGTACATATTCCCGCTGATCCTACGAAAAGCAGTGACAACTATTCGCCTTGCACTGACCAATCCAGTGACCTTGGCGCTTGCAGTATTCGTGGCACTGGGGGTGGTGTGGGTGGTAGCGCGACAGCTGCTGGCAGAGGCTCGGATCCGCCAGAACGTGGCGCACCTTGATGGAGATTATGCCCGGCGGCTTGGTGACCGCCTCCTCCCCATTCCCAGTGTCCAGGTCATTGGCATCGGGCCCAGGACTATCCACCTCGGAGGGTCTCGCCTCGCCCAGGCCGGGAAGCAGCAGGGCGGCGAGGATTAGGCAGGCCAGGAGCAGCAGCAGCTTCATGGCGTCTCTCTGGCAAACGAACGACTGAGTGCGCAGTTCCGGGCTCAAGTCCCATCGCTTACCCATGAGATGAGATTGGTGCCGGTGCCTTATCAGTCCCCAAGGTCAAAGCTCAGCTCTAATCATCATCGATGCTGGCCTCGGTCTCTGCCTCGGATTTGGATTCGGATTCAGATTGAGTCTGGCCATGGCCAGGCTGCCGCATAAGAATACAGGGTGACTCTGAACTCAGTTATCAGCTTTTCGTTGAAAATTCTTGCAGACATCTATGAAAAAGAACTCATAGAATAATCTCTCATAAAATATATCTTTAAGCAACTGATTCAGATTTAGAGACGAGTTCTTGGATTTTTGAGTTTCTTGCGAAATTAAACTGTGTGCCACGCTTTTTTTTTCTTTCGAATTGTCAGTCCAGGGATGGAACGATATTTCGATAACAAAAGAGTTGGAACGATAACATTTGTCATTAGGTGTCTGCAACTCTTTTGGCAATAGCACATTAGTTTGCTAATTCATTTTACCTAAAGAGTTGATTAATCCATATAAAATTTAATACTTTTAAATGCTAGTCACATTTTTCAGAGAGCTTTCGCTTGAATTACGTATTTATACCGCGTTTCCACTTGATCAATCCGTGAAAAACTATTTGGAAGTTGGGCAGATGTGACCGAATTATTAAAATTATCGGAAGCTGAAAACTTTTGTTCTTATACAAACTGTATTTTCTATATTTTTAGCCCCCCGAGGTAGCCATTAATATCGGCTATTTGAAAAGAGTTTGAATTAACGATTTAAATTTCTATTTTAATGGAATATCAATATTTCGCGTCCGTGTTTTCCGTTAAACATTTAAAAATAAAATCCCAACTGTTTCACATTAATTTATATCTTAACCCTCTGTTTTGAAATCTGAAAATGAAACGTAATGTTGGCTTTCCATCCCTGGACTGACAATTCGAAAGAAAAACAGCGCGGTCTGCACACATTTTTACCATAAAACTTAAAGAACTCCAAGCTACACGTTTTCAAACATGAATCAGTTGCCGCGCCTTGAGGCCTTGATGGTTACCGATTCCGTGATCGACGAGGTGATTGCCAACATGTCTGGTGCCTTTCAGGACGATGGCGTGGACCAGTCGACGCTGCAGCAGTTGAAGCAAGTGTGGCACTTCAAGGTGCAGAAGAGCTTGCAAGAAGACGACCCAACCGACGACGCCACCAATGTGGACGCTAAGGAGGAGCCAGTGGCCAACAAATTTGCAGCTATCGCTGTGACCGGAGCAGTTGACTTGGGGATCAAGTGGAAGCTGCATGAGATCGACATGTCGGAAGACGAGAGCAGCCCCCTGGTACGACGCAGGAACATGACTGTGGGGAATGCCATGCAACTGGACGGTGGCTTGTCACCCATCATGGAGGAATCTCCGGACAAAAAAGACGCTGAGGTCAACGATGAGGTGCCGCCAGAGGCAGAGGCCAGCCGTCCTTTTGGCGACGACGACTCGTCTCTGAACAGTAACGATGAGCTCTCCGGCGAGGAAGCCGCCGAAGACGACTTGTTCGACTCGCACAATGTGATCACTTGCCGGTACAACAAGGTCTCCCGCCTCCGCGAGAATTGGAAGTTCGAGTTCTTCAACGGCGTGATGACGCTCAACGGCAAGGACTACGTGTTCAAGGAGTTGACCGGCAGGGCAGATTTTTAAAAGCAGATGAAGTCGAATGGAACGACAAAGTTTAAGTTTGGATAAACATCTAGTGACTAGCCTGGATTTTTAGTTTGTAGCTCCTTAATGTCAGGTAATTGGATCAATTATGTTTAATGCTAAGATTTCAAAATAATCAAGAAAAATGTAACCAAAAATACAAATCAGCGATTGAACGCTATGAGGGCATCTTGGATTCTGCCAAAACTATTTATTTTATATCCTTAAACATCCCTAATCACAGGAAATTAATGCAAATGAAGAAAATCTCGGTTCGCATAGGCATTTAAATTGTTTTTG
Organism: Drosophila nikananu; assembly: GCA_008042635.1. NCBI lineage: Eukaryota > Metazoa > Arthropoda > Insecta > Diptera > Drosophilidae > Drosophila > Drosophila nikananu. Next base: position 70,325 of record VNJV01011617.1, read on the forward strand.
TATGTAAATACAACATACATATGTACATTTTCATGCATTATTCAAGCATAACTAACTTCAAAAAAAATAAAATTAGTGTAAAAAACATAACTTGTGACTATTTTTTTGGACTGTAATTGTTAGAATTACTTGTTTTGGCCCCCCAATTTTTCCCCATCTAAAATGTATAACAATTTATGTGGAAATTTGATTTTTATGTGCGTTGAGCTTGTCTCGTTTTCCGCAAATTTTCCAACCAGGCCCGACCTCTTTCCAGAAGTTAGTAAAATTGATGGGCAACGAGCAGTTAAGGGAACATAAAAAATAACATTTCATGGGTAATTTTTGGCGCACCCACGACCATACATAAATACATACATACAGATGTATGTAGGTATGTACATACAGATGTACAGATGTATGCATGTTTGTTCACGCAGTCGAGTCTCATTTGTTTAAAAATGCAAAAACCATAACAATAATCATGATAATATTACACAATAATGATAATAATAACGGAGCTCAAGTGTAAAACACTGGGAACAGCTGTCAGGAAGAAGCCCTCCCAACCTTCCCATGTCATTCATAAAAAAATGATGCCGTCTTGAGTTGCTTTCCATTGATGACAGTTCAGGCATGTCCAAAGGTTTATGTTCATACATATGTAAATACTTACTTGGTAAATTACATCCATGTACATCAGCTAATTAATGCAACTTTACATATGAAAGTTGCCACACTACGTTTTTAACTTATCCTTAACCCATAGACTTACGTTAAAAATGAAACAAATTAAATAAAACATTGGTAGTTTTTACAGCGTATTATTTTTTATTGAACTCAAACGAACTCGGAGATATAGTAAATAACAATTTAATAATAACAATAATTATTGCCATAGGCATTACAAATATAAATAAGCTTGGTATGCCCCACATGAAAAGCAAGCTATAAACTTTAGGTTTCAAGTTGCTCAATAAAAAGTTATGTTTACTTGGGCAATATTTCACATATCACAGAATTTTGAAGTTTTCAAATTTTTGACACGTTTCCTATTTATTTTTCTTTTACTTTTTGAAGTCTTCTTAAGCTTCCATCATTTAACAAATCCTAGGAATCGAAAAGTTAAGTTCCGAAGCGGCATAAATCGCACAAAGTACCTCAGACTGAATAACAAAACATGAGAAACTTTTCTCTAAACGCTTCAATTTCATTGCCGCAAATGGAGCGCAAAAAGTAGAACAACAACTAAAGAAAATGGGCCTGATGGGTGGGTGGGGGGTTGGGTGTTGGTGGACGAAGCGGTTTAAGCGAATCGAAGAAAACAGGTGGAAAAATACGGTGAGGAAACAATTTCTGTTGTGCTCAAACTTGTTGATGGCCGAGAGAAACATTTTGTCAGTGGCACAAGTTTTATTTATTTAATACATTTCCCCATTCCGTAGCTTATTTTCCCTTTTAATTAAAAAAGTTTCCGCCTTTTCCCAGCTCCACCTATTGTTGTGGCCGAGTGCCCTTAGAGCCCTAAGTTCTTTGAAGGGCTCAAAATCCCATGTGTACACTTGTTTTATCACAGTCACAGTCAAAGTCACACACCGAGCTTTTAATCACTTTTCATATGAGCAAAATATCCCCATAGCTCTTGATATTTCCCATTTAAATATTCTATAGGACCACAGGATTTTTGTAAAAAATATTTGAACATCTTTAATTGCTATCAAATATTCGAAAATATTTTTAAAATATTTCGAAATTCTTTTTAAAAATATTCCTGTGAACTTTCTTGGAACCTATCGTTATCGACCCTTCCGACAACAATCAAGAAATTTTAATTTATGCACCATACAAATTTCAGAATCAAATAATTCTTGAAGGAATCATTCTTCTGATCTGATTCCATGACAAATAATTTCTACATATTTCCAACGTTTACATACTTCTTTTTCTATTATTTCTTATCTATATTTCAACCATTGATATGCGCCAGCATTTTTAATGGAAATGTTGCTTAATGATCATAAATAAGTGAGATTTATTTATCAGAACTATCGTTAGAAATTATATGATAAGTGATACCATATTGTTCCGTCGTATAGGGAATACCCTAAACATTCTTTTTCACTTTGCATCATGCTTAGCTTTCGATATTATTGATATAATCACGGTCTGGCCACATTAAAGCGCGAAAATATCACTAAGTTTACAACTGGCAAAGTTAACGAGGCGTCAATTGTGCTAAATAAGTGCGGCGAAAAAATATAAAAAGAGTGCAAGTACTTACAATCCGGTAATTTAGTAATAAGAAAATAATAGTTTATATGGCTGAACAAGAGTGGTGCATCTGGATATATGTAATTGCATTTCTTCTGGGAAGTTATTAACTTTTAGGCGTAAAAAGTGCGTTCGGATTTATGTACAGCTATACATTTCTTTGGAAATACTACACATACAAATGTGTTTAAAGATGAAACGTTTCTTGTGCATTATGTACATACATTTTAGAGATCACGGCTATTGAGAATCTTTAAATTCGGGGATTTCCCTTTGTAGTAAAAACGTACATATGTACATCCATTTGTGTGTATGCATGATTGGTATTTCTGGCATCCGAGATCGTTTTCAGCTTCGCAAAATGGCAATCATTCGCGGAACTTGCGGCACTAAGCAATATTTAGAGTAAATAAGAGATTGAATTACTGGATAGGATCGCCAAGCTATGCGTGTATTCCTGTTATCGTTGCATTTCGTTCTTCGAACTTGGGCAAACTAATCTCCAAGAACCAACCAAATGTAAACGCAAAATAAAATACACTATCAAAAATTGTTTTGCGAAAAGAAAAGTTTGGATTTTGTACATATGTTATTTTAATGACATTATACAAAATGAATTACAAAATGTTCTCCTTCTTAGTTCTTATAACTAGCTAAAATAATGCAATAATTTTGTTTAGTTTCAATTTTAACATATATTTTTATTTCTAATAATTTATTTTTAATAATTTTTATAGTATTTATTCATTCTGATGTTTTTGTTTTTATTTATATTCATTTAATTTTAATAATTATTTATATATTTTACATTTTCTGTCATTGCAATGAACTTCGTATGATTCCCACCACTCATTAGCTTCAAAATATTCGCGTATAGGTACTCTTTTTTTTTTTGCAATATGTTTTTAATCTTTCAGTGCACATTTTATAGTTTTGAAGAGGGAGACAATTTTTAGCATATTTCATTAATGAGTCACTATTTGTATACATTTGCTCTTTTTATATTATTTTCTTATCTCTATTTCTTTATTTCTTTTTTATTTAATTCAAGTCATCTTATAATTTTAAAAGTTCTGCGGTTGGATAAAGTAGAGATCCAGCCTTATGCCATACACTAACATTTTTCTTTCAACTTTTCGAGATTATGTGCTTTACTTTCTTTTAATGAATCAACAACTCTTGCCAATGTTTGATTTGCAAAGTTACACATTTATAGAAACGAGATGCGAAAAAATACTTACTGACGGATAGAATTTCAACCAGAACTTTCCAGAAATCCTCCAATGACTTGGGGAGTAAATGGCCCTCAGAGCCGATAAATAAAGTCAATTTTCAATGGCCCCTCTTCCCCCCTACGGGGAATTATCCTAGGTGAGGCAAATAAAAGATTAGATTAAAAAATTATAACGATATATTAAGAAAAGATTCTTAAAGCTAAGGGACAAGTAAGCATTAAATCAAAATTGAGAAACATTTATAAATGAAATATTAACAGAATGAGCCTGCTATCAGCAGCTGGTTAACAATATTACCTATATCCAGAAGCAAAAGAAAATAATTGTATTACCTGAGAGAGCGTTCGTTCAGAGCTCTTTAGTCGATGCAAAAACAAAAATGCCACGCACTAGCCTTGGTTTTTAATTGGAAACTATCGAACAGATGCAGTGAAACAACTGTCCCGGATTTTACGGACATGTGTTTCTCATGTCTCGACTTATTATGTATTTCAAGTCACAAGTATGCCAAGTCTAACTAGCGGCGCATATGCAATAAAAGTTAAATATTAGGTAGTAATATCAAAGGTATCATTTATATAGAATCCTTAGCATTAGCACTGATTTTCTATTTAGTTCTTTGGTAAACAAGTTGCCTAGTCACTTCTGTTCTTGTGACATTCCAACTGGAAGATGTCCTCTGGAGGAGGGGTGTGTGTTGCGTAACAATCCTATTGGAAAGCTTGTAAACTAATTGATTTACACTTGAAGCTACACAACGATTATGACGTCTTGTGGTTCGGTGGGTCGGTGGGTCCGCCGTCCTCAGTAACCTACTCATTCACTCACTCACACGCGGCAGCATTTTGGGGCTCAAATGAATTTGGATGACATTGTCAAACAATTACACGAGTTTGCAATTAATTTGTCTCCACAATATGAGAAGAGCTCAAAGCCAAACTACCAGCCACAGGCTACACTACACTAACCGATAACTAAGCTCGTTCTCATAATAATATTATAAGAAAATACCTGCTGCACTTGCTGTATTTTATAATATCATATATAGAACCTGTTTGCCAGATAATATAACTTGAACAGCTTCAAAATAAAAGCTTTTATAAAGCAAAGGCCATGAATAATGATATATAAATAATATTAGACTGATATTCAACTCTTTCTGGCCTCCATTCCTATCCATTTAAAAAGGATACTGAACTCTCTTTTCTCTTGTTCGAATGTTAACTAGCTCCTGATAAGCTTTGCAGTATCTAGTATGAAATCACGTATACGACGTGCTGGTTACAAGGTCAAAGTGATGAGAAACCTGCAATTCCACGAACTAACCATAGAGTTTGAGTAAGAAATATTCGATAAGACCCATAAAGGGCTTACTGTTGCGGTACTTTAACCCAGTGAAAGCGAAGCAAATGAATTTAAACCGTAGCTAATGTCGAAATTGAAGGTAACTAACTACAGAGAAACCTACCCGGAAACGCTGGGCCTCTTATCAGCCACCAAAATATAGGTAAACACAAGTCACTGGAGTGCATCATTTGTGGCGATTCACAGGTCTGCGTTTAGTTCTGAACTCAGTGCCAGTTTTGGATTGGACGGCACCGATTCCCTTTGGCATTGTTTGTGAGCGGCGTGTGGAGGGGCAGACAAATCAAAAGTGCTCGCATTTTGTAATTTTGTTCACGTTTCTTTTAATTAAAACTCAAGGAAGACGACCGGCAGGATGGATGGTTGGTTGAGGCCCAACTACAGGGCGCGGGCGGGGTAACCCGACAAATCAAAAAGTTGCCGAGATTTCTTCGTGGCTGCCACTCTTCCTTTTCATTTTTGCTCCTTTTTTTTTTTTTGATTTGCTGTAAGTGTAATTTTTAATTTCATTTCGCCGTGGCTTAATCCACAGCGGAAAGTTTTTAACCCAAGGCCTTGCCTTGCACATAAATCAGTCAGGAACGAGCCACCTGCTGTCGGTGGAAATGCGCAAACTGGCGGACAAACTGACGGACAGCCGGGTAAAAAGTCAGCCGCCAGCCAACTATGCAAATGAGTTGCGGGGGGGTGGGAAAAATAGATTAAGTCAATCCGAAGTTGCCACACTAATTTGAATGCTTTCCGAATTCAATTCAATTTGTTATCCAGCACGAGCCATGGAGTTGACCGACATTCGTCTGCGCAGCGTCATGCAATGGGATCCCATCAAGGGGACGTTCGAGCAGAGCCACAACCTAAAGTACTTCCGTCAGCCAAGCAGATGGGAATACCCGCTTGACCTTAATCGTGGCTTCGATGCGTATGTCCATCGCGAAGGCGTCTATCCGGGCTCCTTTGACCAGGTGCAGAAGTACCTCATGCAGGTGGATCGTCCGAAGCAGACGCTGCAGGAGACCGACTTTATTCTCCATCGTCGTACACTCTACGTAATCATGGAGGGCAGCCCCGTCTCCCAATTTTCAGTTGATTATCGCTTTGTGGCCTTCCGCTTTAAGGGCTGCATTTTCATTAAGTTAATCAACGATACTGAACAGGGAACCGATATCCGTTTCTCATATGCCTTTAAGGCACGTCAGTATCTAATGACTGGTAAGTTACAAGTGGAATACACCGCTCGCTCCTCCTGTGTGCAGACTTCTTATGATCCTTTTGGATAGATCGCCTCGGAGAGGCTCCCGATTCGAACATACCCATCGATGAAAGGTTGCAGCAGTATGGCATGTTCACGGCCCGAGTCGGCCAGTTCCGGCTGCTCTATTCCGGTGAGCTCACGGGACTGAGCAACACCGAGCCTCTGGGCGATCTGTGAGTTTGATATTTCACTAAAAAAAACAAGACGACTCATTTCTGTTAAATATATAGCACCGATCAACAAGAGTTGGACAAGTGTCGCCTGACCTTCATTCGAGTCGTCAAACCTCATGTTGCCTGGCGCAATTCTTTTCGCTACGCCAAATGGGTCAAACAGGGGTATTTGAGCGGCGGTGACCAAATTGTTGTTGCAAAATTTAATAACCAAGGAAAGGTGCTGAGTCCCATCGAAGTGGATTCCATGGAAAACCTGCTGAAGGTCTGTACTCTGGGCAAGATAATGCGAAAAGCAGCTAATTATCCGTTTGCATGATTATCCCGTATAGCGCAAGTCTGAGCTCGACATCGAGGGTGGCGTCCAGCGTATACATCAGTTTCTGGAGAGAATCAAACGCAAACTGGAGGATCTTGACAATCCAGCTGCGAGCATTCAGTTCTCAATTTGCGGTCAGTCACTAACAATTTTCGAGGCTCTTGACAGATCCGCTGCGACCATTCAGTTGCAGTCACCGGTCTTCGAGAAGGAACTCAACACCGAGTTCATGGACTATGTAAATCAACTATAAACCATAAATTTGAATGCCTATCAACGATGCCATCCGTGGGTGGTGGTTATGGCGGTCATAATTTTCATCTCCAAATTGATGCGCGGGATGCGCGATATGAGGATTTACACACCGATGGACGGTGGATGTGCCTAAAATGTAAAGACATGAACTACTGTCCGTATTATAACATTATATATCAATAAAGTTCCTTATTACTCACTACATTCCCCAGAATCATTGCTAACCCCGTTTGGGGGATCTTAAAGCTGAAAAAACCCACTGTATTTATGGGAAGCAGCGGACCGGCGGACCAGCGGACCATCTTTCGTGTCCGCCTCGTCCTCGTCCTGCTGTGCCATGCTGCTCCTTGTGCTCCTTGTGTGTGGTCTGTGATTAAAATGATATTTTCAGACAATGTCAAACAGCGTGTGACTAATGGGTCTATGGGTTGTCCGAAATGTCTGTTATTACTTGATAAATCTTGTCGGTCACACATTTTGGCAGGGCACAATGGCCAACACACACACACACACATGCACACGCACATACGCACACCCTGGCCGTATCCGTATCCGTGTCCATGTCCGTGTGTCCGTTTGTCCGTTTGTTTTATGCAAATCCTTGGGTGGCCCTCGGCTCTCGTCTCTGCATTCACAGCCTCTAATGACAAATGGGTCAAAAATTTGCGGCTAATGACACAAATATGCTGGTTTCAGCCTATAAATTGTATGCATAAATAAGGCAAAAAGGGCCATCATCGAAAAAAAGGGGCGACTTTGTATGATTGAAGACCTGCGGCCTAGGGACCTTGGGTGTAAGTGCGTGTGTGTGAAACCTTAGACATTAATCAATGGGCAAATAAACATGAAATTTACGTAAATTGACATTTGGCCATCGACCGGCGATTTGACACAATTTTCCTCTCCACTTGAGTATGGTACTTCCACGAAATCGGTTTTAAAAAATCAATAGAATATGCAATTAAATATATCGGAGTATTAGATATACATATAGGCATATCGATTTAGAAATCTTTTAAATTATTATAAAAAACCCATACCGTGATAGAATATAGATATCAATATGAACTCTATAAGACAATAAGACCGCTTTCCCCCTATTGGAACTATCTCCCTCTTCATTGAGGAAGATGAAGATGATGGTATACATATTTTTCTACATTAAAACATCATCATTTCTGGGAGCAGCCCTCCCTGGTCCCTTGTAGAAGCTCTCCCCAAATCGGGAAATTAATATCACAGCCCATTGTTCGGGCTGTATAAATATGGCTATCTGTTGGAGTGCACACATCCGCTGACCACGACGGAGAGCACTGATTCTGATTCCGAATCTGAATCTGATTCAGAATCTGGTGGGGGCTGGGACCTGGGCAAATATGCAGCGAGCGTGACAGCAGGTGATGGGCGGGCGAGCGGAAACGGAAGTGGATGTGGAAGTGGAAGTGAAAGTGGAACGGGGCTAGTCACAAAGTCATAGCGCATCAGAAATTGCCTTTATTTGTCTTCATTACACTGGCCTCTCAGCGTCTCAAAAAAAAAAAAAAAAAAAGAAGAAGAAGAAGCCAACCAGGAAATTCAAATACGCTGACGACTCGAACCGCAATCGAAGTTCGAGCCCATGTACACCGAGAGAAATGTATTGTAGGCTGAGACAGTATCCCTGTTACCCCGAGCTCCTTTGGTGAGTCTTTTTCCCGAGTGCAGACACTCCACTCGCATTGTTTTGCCATCCTTTCGGTTTCTGTTTCGCCATCTTCCTTTTTTCATCTTTCTTTTTTCCCTTTTCCCTTTTTGGATGTCCTGGCAGCAGCAGCGGCGCTCTCTTCCGCTCCTTTGACTTGCCAGATTAGGGACATGGCTGGGGTTTGTTCGGCAAGTTTTTTGCGGCTTTGCCTTGATAATCCCAAATCCCAAGTCCCACGTCCCACTGGCAGGACATCAATGGCATTAGCATGTGATATGTGAAGCAACTTCTCTTCGGCTTCTTTTTTCGGCTTTGAATTTGTATGTAAATGGGTTTGGCAACGGCTCTGACTTTATGGAACATGGCCAAAGTTTTCGCTTACAATTTTGCCAATGATAATTCTCTCTCTCTCTCTCTCTCTTCTGTTTTTTTGTGCGGCTCTGTTTTTTGTCTGGCATTGAAGCTTCTTAATTAGCAGAAAGAATCGAAGGAGTTGAGGTGTTACAGGTGCGGTAACAGCCAGGACTTCATCTATTCATCATCAACTGTTGCTTTTGCTTCGACAGCGGCGAGCAGCCATAAAAGGAAAGGCCATTTCGAACGCCGTCCGCCATTTGTCGTCAGCATAAGCGGGATCAGCTAAAGAGTGGACTAAGTGGGCGTAATAAAAGCTTGACAGCAGGACCCTGGTCCTAAGTCAACACCCCGGGACAAGGCGCGAATACGGCGAATACGGCGAATACGGCTCACTTCCGCTTCCGCCGCGCACCTTTCGCGGTAATAAGCTGCAATTTTATTATTACATTTGCCGTCCACACCCCTGTGTGTCTGTGTCTGTGTCTGTGACTGTGTCTGTGTCTGTGCGTGGTAATTTCAGATAAATGAGAATACATAAACAGAGAACTCATTAAATTCAGGCACAAAGTAATATTTTACCTTGTCCAGAATACTTGAAACCTGTTCTATGCACTTGCAAGGTGCACTGGCCCAGGGACTCTCATTTGCTTTAATCGGAATAATGTTTTCCCTCTTTTCCTGGCTGACAATTATCTACCTTTAAGCGAATCTCTCCTGCCAGGCTCAGTGCTTTTGATTTTATAATAATTTCTCTATGGCATTGAAGCGATTTACACTTAGTGGGCGCTGAGGCCTGAGCCTCATTAGCATTCTGGGGGAGAAACTGGCCGTGGAAGTGGAAGTGATTTCCTATTGTTTTGGCAGCGACTTTGCATTGCCAATTAACCAACAGCCTGACAGGATATCGAGGCGCTGGGAAAATATTCATGAAAAATTGATTTAATGGCGCGTAAAACGAGGCCTTTCCTGGGAGCCCTCATAAAGGTATTAAGGTGAAGCGTAAAGCTAAATTGGAGTTGAAAATAACCATGAACTATAGCCTAATGCAGATAAAGTCAGGGAGTAAGCCATCACCATTAAGGTATCCAGTACTTTCTTATGCAATTTGATATAGAATCAAATACTGAATCAAAGAATTTAATTTTCATTTGAATTTGCATTAACTTCTAACTAAAATTTCTATGAATTGTGCTCTGTATAAGCCCTAAGTATTTGATCAGAGGAACAATGCCACCAGCAGGGCCAAAAGCTGGCGAATAGAAAAACGAAATTATTTTTTAGTGCTGGGTAAAAAATACGAGCTAAACGAGAGAAGAGAATGGAATTTCGTTTTCATTTCCCTTTTTTCCGGCTGCTTGACAATTTATGAACTTTCATTTGTCTTCTGTTTTGGTTTATCTCGGACATGCTCGGACATGCTCGGGCATGATGAATGTTGTTGCCCAACACTCGGCTGTCACTTCACCTCCGCTTCCACCAAACCCACCGCCCCCCAGTGAGACTTTAAAACGTTAATTATAATTTATGCCCGGCGATAAACAGGGATATATATTTTTTTTAACTAATAAAAAAATAATAGTTAGGTGCTTGATTGATAGAAAATAGCAAATTTTTAGATTCTTTTTCAGTTAAAACTTTGCACATTTGCATAAAATATGATATTTAAACAATAAGCTTACTTAAATTAGTGAAGTAAGCACTCTCAGGCACTTATTGAATTATATATTTTGTGAGTTCTGAAAGCGGGAATTCCTTCTGAACCTTTCGCCAAAAAACGCAGAATCCCCAAAATTGATAGGGACAAATCAAATTTATGAATTTCAGCAGCCGCAGCAAAACCTTAAGCCGCAGTGGCTCTTTTATTAGCTCTTAGCTGATGTTATTTTCCTTGGCTCTGCCATTTCCATTCACCGTCACTCCCCCCAACGACATTTTCCCAGCGCGGCATTCATTTTATGCACGAACTTTTCATTGCACATGTTTAGCAAAGCAATCGAATGCAAACAGACTCCTCAAGAGGGGCTGCAACTGGAATGGAAGTGGGTGACAGGAGTAGAACTGGGAGTACACGGCACGAAAAGTGTGTAGAAATCAGCACTTAAGTTACTGCAATCTAATAGAACATATTTCAGAGTTTAAGATAGACATATTTTACAACGTTTACGAACTTTTAAAATATTTTCCATTGAGTTTCTGAGCCAAGTTGATAACTCAAGTCTAGACAACAGATTTTGGAAAACTCTTTGGAAGAATAAGATAATGCACAATTCCTTGGCATTGAATGCCTATGATTTAACGATTTAAAAGTTCATCCTGAGAAGATTGATGCACATTTTCGGCTCTGTGCAGCCGCGCAGGATGCATCCAGGATACGCAGACGCCGAATCGGAAGCGGAATCAGAATCAGAAAATGTTGGAGACACTGGCACAGCCCGGGAACGTGACTCTCATTTCGATTTCGATTTGCATTCCGCCAGCACCGCGCCCTCCCGTCTGTTTGTTTGTTGTAATTGCAATTGATTTGGCTTACTCCTGGCAGCAGCCAGGCGAACCCGAGGGACTCGCTCTATCCGGCCAAGATTAATATTTGCTTAGCCCCTTCAGACTTGGCTGGCTGCACTCCACTGAGCTGGAGTTCAGTCCGACTTCGGGTCACCATGGAGGACCATCTCTTTCTTGAGATTGTGCCTAGTTTCATGCCAATTCCAAGCCATATTCAGGCGTCACCAGGAATAGAGTCTTACATCCCCAGAAACACTTTGGGATTAGGTTAATATCTGCCACTCTGCCCTCGGCAGAGTCCACATGGTTGACGACAATTCAAATAGGATTTGTATTTGTTTGCCCTTTGGCTGAGTGTCGTTTGCTCTGGGCTTCGATGTCGCTGGCTTCACGGGTTAACTGCACCGGGTAATGCCTCCGTGTGTGGCAGGTGGAGGCCTGCCCGAAAAGTGAGTGTTGGACAAACAAATTGTTTGCTGGTTGGAGGGCGCTAATTTGATCTGAGTCCCCAGCCAAAAAAAAAAAAAAAAAAAAAGGGATCAAAGTATCTGTATCTTTTGGATACAGGACGTTTGTTTGTATGGCTGCTCCCGTGTCTGCGTGTGCGTGAGCGGGCAAATATTTGGTCACATGCGGCGTATGAGTAATGCGATGATGGAGAGCTGTGCTGTGCGATGGATGATGGGCCTCTCCTCGGCTTCTTTCTGTCCCATAAAGAGTTATTGCAAACAAGTGTAGCACACTCTGCGGCTTTTGTGGTCTCTGTGCGCCTGTGTGTGTGGGTGTGAGTGTGCCTGTGTGTGTGAGTGCCGGCTGCGGTTGCCTCAGACAAATGAGCTTTGATTCAAGAGCGATTATTAAACAACAAACCGCAAAGTCAGCCGCCAAAAGTGGCAAGGATATTAAAATTTGCATTGCTGCTGAGCCAAGGGGGATAAGGGGGGAATGGGGGAGAAGGGTTTTTTGATCATAACTTGGCTTAAACTCAACTAATTTCAGTCTGGTTTGGTTTTATCTTCTTAGTTTTCATTGGAGAACTTTTCTGCATTCAAAACTCGATTTCAATTTTTTTTTCCAATTTTTCACAATTTTGACGATGTCACCCCTTTTATTTTTGGTGGAAAAATGGGTACAGTTTTGGCTCAAAAATCGCTCATATTTTATATGGTTTTTTGATCATAACCTGGCTTAAACTCAACCGATTTCAGTCTGGTTTGGTTTTATCTTCTTAGTTTTTAATGGATAACTTTTCTGCATTCAAAACTCGATTTCTAATTTTTGGCAAATTTTTCACAATTTTGACGATGTGGAAAATTGGGAACAGTTTTGGCTCAAAAATCGCTCACATTTTAAATGGTTTTTTGATCATAACTTGGCTTAAACTCAACCGATTTTAGTCTGGTTTGGTTTTTTCTTCTTGGTTTTTAATTGAGAACATTTCTGCATTTAAAACTGGGTTTAAAATTTTTTGGCCAATTTTTGAGAATTTTGACGATGTGACCTTTACTTTTTTTTGGCTCAAGAATCGCGAATTTCTTCTGTGGTTTTTTGATCGTAACTTGGCTTAAACTCAACCGATTTCAGTCTGGTTTGGTTTTTTCTTCTTGGTTTTTAATGGAGAACATTTCTGCATTTAAAACTAGGTTTATAATTTTTTGGGCAGTTTTTGAGAATTTTGACGATGTGACCCCTTTAATTTTTTTTGGCGCAAGAATCGCGAATTTCTTCTGTGGTTTTTTGATCGTAACTTGGCTTAAACTCAACCGATTTCAGTCTGGTTTGGTTTTTTCTTCTTGGTTTTTAATTGAGAACATTTCTGCATTTAAAACTAGGTTTATAATTTTTTGGGCAGTTTTTGAGAATTTTGACGATGTGACCCCTTTAATTTTTTTTGGCGCAAGAATCGCGAATTTCTTCTGTGGTTTTTGATCGTAACTTGGCTTAAACTCAACCGATTTCAGTCTGGTTTGGTTTTTTCTTCTTGGTTTTTAATTGAGAACAATTCTGCATTTAAAACTGGGTTTATAATTTTTTGGCCAATTTTTGAGAATTTTGACGATGTGACCCCTTTAATTTTTTTTGGCTCAAGAATCGCGAATTTCTTCTGTGGTTTTTTGATCGTAACTTGGCTTAAACTCAACCGATTTCAGTCTGGTTTGGTTTTTTCTTCTTGGTTTTTAATTGAGAACATTTCTGCATTTAAAACTGGGTTTATAATTTTTTGGCCAATTTTTGAGAATTTTGACGATGTGACCCCTTTAATTT